>JBBPBX010061429.1:0-21128 GCA_038048925.1 Garcialebias charrua | reverse complement strand
TTTCAAGCTGCGCAGTAGAGAAAATTCTTGTTATGACGTCATCATCCTACGACGGCGAAATCCCTATTTATCGTGTTAAAAAAACGGCGCTAATTTTAAACTATTTTCGAGAGGAATTCTAATTAATTTAACATTGTTTTAGCAGAAACGATCAGGGGTCAATCTTAATATATATATATATGTTGTGCCATTTTATGGAAAGTTAAAAGATGATGTCAGTGGAGCTTTAAGTGTTTTGTTCACACGCTCTGTCGCATTTGTTTGCGGGTGATAAGCTGTAATGAACCTATGTGTTGAGCCTAGAGCTTATCACCCGCAAACAAATATAAAATATAAAATCTTCTTAAGCAGAGAATCAACCCAGTTCACAGAGTTCAGAGTTCACAGAGTTCACAGAGTTCACAGAGGTGTGTTGCTCTCCGCTGTCACGGTGTTTGTGCAGCTCAGTCTGTCCGTATCCTTCCGCAGCTCAACAAGTTGAAGCCCACAAAATAGTCCGCATGACTGAGTTCCACTGGAAAATAATCCATAAAACTCACCAGGCTTTCAGCAATCGTGAGTTAATTTAGTTAATATGCGGTGATCTTGTCCTCTTCAGCAGACCAGCAGATGCGCAGCTTTCAGGAATTAAATCCAAACGGGACAGTTCATCACGACGTTCAGCGAGGTGCGGGCAATGAATGGCTCCAGCAAACTTTCAACACTGATCACGACGTACTCCGCTCAGAAACTGTATCCACAAAAACTTGAAAATAATCACCTCCAGTCCAAAGCTGAATCGGTATCCAGGAGGGAAGGTCCAAAATATGTTCGGGCGCCAATTGTGACGGTGCGGTGAGAGGTTGGAGAAGGAGTTAGCAGCGACCGTTAGCCACTCTAACCCGAAGCAGCAGGACGCACTTTGAATTATTCCACACTTCCAATTTATTAAACTTCGTTCGTGTAACGCCAGTTCTCCACAGTACTAAATATTATATTTTCATACATGAGCAAATAATGTTAGTTTACCGCTCTGCCCCTCATGGTCACTTGTTTATCTTCTTCAACAACGTGGAATAATAACTCTACTTTTTGTACAAGTGTACAACAACAGAAAAACAAAGGGAGTAGGCGTCCCCTTGTGGTGATACCAACTCATCTCTGGGAACCAACCAATATAATAATGATTGTTACAATATGTCCAAACCATCTCAGTGTGGCCTCTCTAATTTTATCTCCCAGTTGTTCAACCTGTGCTGTCCCACTGTTTATCTCATTCCTAATCATATCCATCTGTGTCACTACCAAGGATAACTGAAAGTTATGCACCATAACTCATGTTCCTTGAAGGAAGGGAACAAGGTGCAACATAAATGCTATGGGAAATTGCGCTCCATACGATTACCTGAAAGAATACAATCACGCCTTTACAGCAGGGGCGTCAGCGTCGCGCCAGAGGCCCCACCTTCTTGGTACTTAAGCCGCTGATGCCCATCTATCGATCTCCAAAATGCACTTCACTGAGCTTTCAGCATTGAAAGGGCCAGGTATGTTGCACCTTGTTCCCTTCCTTCAGGGAACATGAGTTATGGTGCATAACTTTCAGTTCCCTTATCAGTCATGTCACTCGGTGCAACATAAATGCTATGGGAACGTAATTCATTCACGCCCTTGAAATGCTCAGTAAAATGCATCCTAGTGTGAACGTCCGCCTTTATTCAATAGGCATCCCAAGGCCGCTTTCTACTGTGTGTTAGAAAGGACAGCCTGAGTGACATCACACGCAGTAACATCCAAACTGTAATGCTTTGCAAACGTGTTCATTGAGCTCCAGTTCGCAGTAGCACAGATGTCTGCAACTGGTACACCCTTGAACAGTGACCACGAGGTGGCCAAGCCCCGAGTAGAGTGAGCACGTACTCCAGAGGGCACCTGTTGACCTTCGCTATTATACGCCCTTTTTTAGGACTCAGTCACCCAGTGTGAGATGCGCTGTTTTGATAGGGCCTTTCCTGTAGCTGGTACAGCAAAGCACACACACAGTTGATTTGTTTTTCTCCATTCGGTTGTTCTCTGCATGTAAGTGCTTAAAAATCTCACGGTGCAGAGAGCCTTCAGCCTCTCCTGTTCCTGAGTGAGGACAGGAGCAGGTGGAAAAGAAGAGAGATCAAAGTCCAGACTTCTGGGGTTTAAAGTCAAAACCTTAGGGATATATGCAGGATTAGGCCTTAGGGTGACCTTTGACCCGTCAGGGGCGAACCTGGTACACATTGGATGTACTGACAAAGCATGGAGGTCACCCACACGTTTTGCCGAGCAAAGAGCCAGGAGAAGAGCGGTCTTATAAGATAATAAATCTATCTTAATGTCGCTCAGTGGTTTGAATGGGGGGTCACAGAGAGCCCCCAAGACCATACTAAGATCCCATCCAGGGGTCAAGATCTTGCTGGGGGGTCTCTTCCTTAGCACACCCTTCATAAATCTTATTATGAGTGGGTATGCGCCAGGCGTCCTGCTTCCCCAGCTCTCGTGACAAGCTGAAATTGCTGATAGGAACACCTTAATCATTGAGAAAGAGCAACCTTTCTCCAACAAGTCCTGAAGAAAGGTGAGGAGCTGGGCCAAGTCGCATGAATAAGAAATAATATTTCTTTCTGTGCACCAAGCTTCAAAAATATACCATTTCCGAGCGTAGAGAGACTGTGTTCACACAGCTTGTGCGTTTTGAATGGTTTTTACCATGTTCTTGGGCAGGCCTGAGGCCACCAGCTTGTTCCTCTCTGCCAACAAGCTGAAATTTGCCACAGTTCTCAGTCTATGTGGCGAAACTGTCCCTTCCGGTGACGTGGAGGATCCCTGGAGAGGAGCAGTTGGTGGAACCAGCTCTCCCTCAAGGCCCTAATTTCTGTGGTCCCTTGAAGGCCAACCACGTTAGGGAGAGGGCCTTTCTGCAGATGTACCACCATACTACTCTGATCGAGAGTATTTGGAGGTAGAGGCAATCTGCTGTCATTATTAGACAAAAGCTGAACAGAATATCTGTTTTTCCTCTTTTTGTTGGGGGTCATGGATCGGAGGGGTTGCAAGTTTTGTAAACAAGCAGATCTCTTGACTCCAGCCCATTTCCTCATTGGGTCAGGACAGTGAGCACGGTCACACGCTGCAGGATCACTGTTTGAGCATGGCGTGTCGCCCATTGAGAATAAAAGGACAGCTTCAGCATGAGAATGTGGAGATGGTCCTTTGTGTTGAGCATACTTTAGATTGGTTGGTGACAGAGAGTTCAGTCCTCTTCGATTAAAGGGAAAAAGAGTCTGATTTAGCCTTGGTGCCATTTCTGTTCTGCACTGAGTGATTACACACGCTGCAGTTTCATCACAACTGCCTTTGTGAACGTGTGATACTGGTGTTGGCCTACGGGCTTCTGCCGTGCCCCCCCATCCCTTACTGGCATCTGATGAATAGGTAGCCAGGAAGGTAGGTCGTCAGATTCTGTCGGCGCGCACCCCTGGAGCGCGGACGTGTCATGGGTTTGTTTGATTTGTGTATTGCCGGCCCCGTGGTTTACAACGGAGCGGGGGCTGGAGCACGTGACCCCCCTCACCTGTCTCTGTGAGGAGTGACGGGCCTGCTTGCAGGCGCCTCTAGGCCTGTCTGTTGCAGACAGAACCGAGGCACCCTGCTGGGGTTTATCGATTAGGCTAACACCCCGTGAGCCGTGAGGGAGGGGGGGAAGATGGTCCCCGCCCTTTATATCGGCTGGAAGAACAGAGGGGACAGTTCTGCTGATGTTACTGTGTTTGTTTTTTTTTGTTTTTGTTTTTTAGTCAAGAAAACAGAGAGGGGCTGTTTTTTTAGCTTTATTCGTGCTTATGTGTAACGACATATTTGACTTTATGTCACTCACAGCAGAAAGAACATGATTTGTGTCTAAAACAAAGTCACCAGCTTTTTGTACCGTGCTAAAAACAAAGTCTGGACGTGAAAAGATCATTTCCCGTACCGCGTCGGCGGGTGATCGTGTAAAGTTAAGAAGTGGTTCTGGTTCATCAGGCATGCTTCTGTTTGGTGTCCCGATTCGCCGAGGAGGATCTGTACCGGTCCGCCTGGCGGGGAACAAATCTGTTCTTACTCCAGGCGTGTTCGGTCCGAGGTGGGCCCGGCGGTGGTCTCTGCCGGTGCTCGGCCTCGTATGCCAGCCATTATTGTGGTGGGGCACGTGTGGCTGAGTGGTGTCGAGGCTGCGGTGCTCTGCTCCCAGCTGACTCCCTGGGGGGGGGGAAGGCTCTCCTGGGGATGCCCACCCGGAGAGCTTCAGCCTGTTTGCGCCTCTGGTCCAGCCTGGTCTGAATTCGATCCAGCGCTTTTCCAAAAAGTCCCGTCGGTTCTATCGAATGGTGGAGAAAATGAATTTTCTGTCCCTCCGGGAGGTCAGTTAGGGTCATCCACAGATGGCGTATTGCGATGACCACCTCAGCCATGCCTTTGCCCTATGCAACAGCCGCTGTCCCCATCATGCGGAGCACAAAGTCTGTTGCCCTGCAGGCTTCATCCAGCAGCTCCGCGGCAGCTTGCTTGTCTGACGTTACCTGGAGCTCCTGTAGTTTTTCAGCCAGGTACGCTTGCATCATGGTGGACGCGTTCATTGCGCGCGTCGCAAGGCCCTGAGCTCTGTAGCATTTCTCGAGCAGAGAAACCGAAGCTCGACAGGCTTTGCTAGGGAGAGTTGGTTTTGTCCCGGATGACTTGGGAGCCAGATGAGACGCCAGCGTGTCCTCAATTTGAGGCACATTGGCTATTCCCACTTCATCCATCTCGTCCACGTCGAGAAACTGCGAAAGCGGCAACAGCATGGGAGCTCTGGGCTGAGACCAGGTGCGAGTCAGCTCTGTGAGGAAGTCCGGAAAGACGGGCATCCTTTGCCTCGTGGCGGCCTGCTGCTTTGAATAAAAATAATTTCCTACCAACCTCGTGACTTGTTGACGAGGTGGAGGCTCCGGTCATGGGATCTGTAGTGCGTCCGTTGCTCTGTGACACAAGTCAAACAGAGCAGGGATCGAAAAGTCAGTCTCCGGGAGCACAGGTGGGAGAGGTCTTCTCCCTGTTCCTCGTATTCGACGTCAGCGTCATCCGCAGAGATCTCGTCCTTGTTCATCATGTCTCGAGTGTCAAATTCGACTGTTAAGTCCACCATGGGAGCCAGCACTTCTGGGCTGTCGCCCCATTCGACTCGGGTGCTGTCATCCAAAGCCATGCTCTCGAGCTCCGGCGTGGGAGTTAGAGGCTCAGTAGGGTCTGTTGGCGCCGCAGCAGTCCCTATGGCCTTGGCGACGAAGTCCGCCCGGTGCCTCCTCACTGCCTCCAGCATCTGGCTGCAGTGTGGGCAAGACTCGGGCGCGTCCAGCGCCATTTTCACATGTAGCATCCCCAAGCAGACGGGAAAGGCCTCGTGGGTGTCCGTCGCTGAGAGGGAAAAACCACAACCGCTGGGGCAGGCGCGCGAGGTTGGGCTCGCCGCCCTGCTGGTCTTTTTTGGAAGTCTTGTCTTTCGCTTTCCTTTCTCCGGAGGCATGTCCGAGATAAGACGAGCGAGTCCTTCCAAGATCTTTTTTCTTTTTATTTGAGACGTCTCCTCTGTCGCGCCGCTTTCGCTGGCTAGCCTGCTACGAATTAGCAGAGGTAGAGGTGTGACGCAGTTAGCGCCGTCGATCGAAGCAGTCTGCGAAAAGAGGAGAAGAAAAAACTTTGGGGTTAAGGAAAAATGTGCCGGACTAGCTTTCGCTTGCCCAGCAGTACGCAGGAATAATTCTCTGTAGGCCCTGTGTAGGGAGCAAGCTCACCTCTGGTCGAGCAATGAAGCAACAGAGAAGTCCCGCGAAGAGAGAGAGAGTTCAGGTTTAAGCGAGGTGAAGGGCAATGGGAGGATGGATGGATGGGCGTCAGCGGCTTAAGTACCCAGAGGGCGGGGCCTCTGGTGCGACGCTGATGCTGATTGTATTCCTTCAGGTAATTGCGCGGAGTGCAATTTCCCATAGCATTTATGTTGCACCGAGTGACATGACTCCACGTGCTTTGAGGTCAGAGGATCAGGTACTCTTAATAGTTCCAGAAACTCGCCTTAAGCGCAGGGGTGACAGGGCGTTCTCTGTAGCAGGCCCAAGACTCTGGAACGAGTTACCGCTGCTCATCAAACAGGCCCCCTCCCTCTCGGTTTTCAAATCCCGGTTAAAAACTCACTACTACTCCATCGCTTTCAATGCCAGCTGATTTGTATTGGATCGTTTGATTTATGATCTGCAATGTTTTTATGTTTTTCGTGTTGTACTTCATTGTCTGTGTTGCCTGTTGCGTGTTTGTTTGTCCAGCACTTTGGTGTGGACTTGTTCCTGTTTAAAGTGCTTTATAAATAAAATGGTATGGTATGGTATGGTATGGAAAAAAAATTTGGAGCTCTCTCACACAATCAGCCAGAAATTAGTAGTTGAAGGAAATTGTAGTAAGGAGCAGTCGCTGGAAGCATGACTCATCCGTGATATGACACCCTGGGCCAGTGAACCAACCAATGGCCAGCAGTCTGCTGATGCCAAATGTGCAACACCATCCTGGCCCGAATGGAACCCCAGGTTTCTGCGTTCCAAAGGTTGAGCTGGAACTGGGCCTGGAGACTCCCCAATGCTAACACTCAACCTGAGGTGGAAGCTGGGTCCAGTCTGGCCATGTCTTACAATGCACAAGAGTTATATACTGTAGTGGGCAAGGTCTGTATACACAGTATAACTCCTACCTACTTGAATTTCTTGAATCAAAAATGTTAAGGTTTACTTACATTCCCTGACTGTTTAATTTCAGTCCAGAAGGACATCCATCCATCCATCCATTATCTTTACCTGCTTCTTCCTTTTTGGGTTGTGGGGGTTACTTTTACCCATGTCCATCCATCACTGTGCGAGAGTTGGGGTACACCCTGGACAGGTCTCCAGTCCATCACAGGAACACATAAGCCGTGTTTCCATCAAGGTTTCTAGATGCGCATTTTGAAGCATCGCATCAGAAAAGCTGAATGGAAACGGCAAAATTCAAGTTAACTTCCTCTAATTCGCTCAAAAGTTGATACGCTCGCTTGAGGTGGTTTTTGGGGGGTTCGAAAGAGAGCTGATGCGCAAAACGACAGATGGAAACAGATTTGCCGACTCATTTCTGCCATAGCGAACATTCACGTCATGTGACTGATCAGCTGTTTCCGCTCCGGACAAGATGTAACATCGCTAAAACTAGTTGGCATGAGAGAATAAATACAACTTGCCCGATAGCAACACATACCTGAAATATTCTCTCCATTTTGCCGAGATGTCAGAGTCAGAGAGTCAGAGTCAGAGAGTCTTTATTGTCATTTGCACCGCATGTGGTACATGTGATGAAAACGAGATTATGTACACAGGGTCCCAGTTACATCCAACAACAAATGCAAGAGAAAAACAGTAATAACATCTAGGATTAACTAAGAAAAAAACATCAACTAGTAATACACTAAGCCCTAATGTAATAGAAAAACATCATTATAAACAGCAGCACGAACACGAACATGTGTGGTCGGGTTCTGTTTTCAACCGCTACTTCCTGTTTACTGTAGACATGCGTAACGCTGACGTAATGACGCTGACGTCTGACGTAATGCCGCTTTGCGTGGCCTGGTTGATGCGCTTCAAGCCAGTTAATGGAAACACTTCTGATACGCATTAATTTGTATTTACATTTTTGCGAGATTTCAAAAATTAGCTCAAAATTCGAATTGAAAATAGATGGAAACAGAGTTATAGAGTCAAACGAGACAAACAACCATTCACTCTCTCACTCACACCTAGAGACAATTTAGAGTTACCAATCAGGCTAACATGCATGTTTTTGGACTGTGGGACGAAACCGGAGTACCCGGAAAAAAAAACATGCAGCACAGAGAGAACATGCAAACTCTGGGATTTGAACGGGCAATGTTCTCGCTGAGAGGTAGCAACTCTATCAACTGTGCCACCATGCAACCTCCAGAACACTCATCTCAAAAACTACAATTAATCACTATTCAAATATTTAGTGACGGGGCACATCAACATACTTCTTGTTTAGATTTAGGACAAAGAGAACCATGAAACTAATTTAATGTCTGGCACCAACCATGTCAAACAACCAGAGTTTGATTCAGGTGGAAATTTGGAAAATAATTACTTTTAATGAAGCAAGCAACAAATAATTTTAATTTCATAGTTTATTTCTGTTTTCATCAAGGCGTCAAAGCCCCATATTATGCAATGGCAATATGGCAGCCAATATGCTCCATTCAAAACTAATTATTCATAGGCCCATATGTTTCCTAATTGTAGTAGTTCTTTTTTTTTTTTTTGGTCTGGTATAAGTTATTGTACCATAAACAAGTGTGTAATTTACTAAGCAGTGATTGAACAAACATTGTTTTTGGTGCTGGTTTATTGTCAGATGGCAGAAAGCAGCGAGGGTGTGAATCTTTGCTTATCTGACAAGCTGTTAGTGGAGAAAGTGAATTATGTCTACTGAGGGGGCATAATGTTAGGTAGTCCTTCCAGTCCCCCCACCCACAACACACACAAAAGAAAAAAATCTATGTTTGAAGTTTAGTTACTCAAGTGCAAATACAACATGATGATGTATATCTTATCAGAACAAAGCAGGAACTTCCTGCTGGTTTGCTGCTTTCCTTTGTTTTGACTAGTAAAAGATAGAAAGAGTTGGAAGACTGTCTCTCTAGGAAATGACTGCTAGTAGGCCGACAGGTGCTACAGACCGCACTTTCATTAATTAACCTTAACAGCAGTCTATGGGACAGCCCCCCTTCCATGACCTCTGAGACATGATGAATTGCCTGACAAGATTCCTCCTTCTTTTTAATCTGGCCTGGTGTGTTTGCATGCCCCGGCTCTGTGCACGTCATCACTGTGGCAAGGCAGCTGGTGGAGCGTAGGGCCATTTAAGAGATCAAAGCGACAATTCAGCCTGACATACGCAAACCCATCCTCACAAGCTGCCTCATTCCCCCTGGTAGGCCAGCTAAATCTGCTACATTCTTTCCATGATTAGTTTAGCATTTCCATGTCTTGTCTATTAGCCAGAATGGATTAAAAATTAGCTGTGTTAGGGGTCCTCTGACAACAGGGGAAGAACTGCACACTGGTGGGCTGCTTTAGATGAGGAAATGTGGATTTAGAAAATGTATATGATTCCACTGGACAGAGATAGAAAGCAGAGTGAGATGACAAGCTTTGCCTTTTTACTGATTAAACTCAATATGGAATCAAGGTTCTGTGTGTGTGGGATGGGGAATGCAGGAAGAACTTTTTTGTATTTTGCACCCAGCATTGTTCTCTCCTGTGGAGAAGGAGCACCATGGGTGGGCCATCAATGCCTTACTGGTTCTAGACTCTCTTTATGCTTTGAATTCACTCTGTGTTGCGACTACGGCAGCGTTGGCACCCGACAACAACAGAGCTCTGAGATCATTTAGCATCTTAGTTTGTTGGAACGAGCAGGAGAGACAGCCGAGCAGAACGAGAGATGCAAAGCTTGCTGATTAGCACAGCTTATCAATAAACAGGGTATTAGCTGGGAAAACATTGTGTTGGCTAACACGTAACATTAATGATGATACACAGATGCTCCGATAACGGATAAAGTAGCAGGAGGCTTGTGTCAAAGATAGTAAATAAAGGAAACACTAAAATACTACGTTTGTTGCTGTGATTATAAGCCTGAATCACTGCAAGTCTGCTTTGGGGAATTACACAGCAAGGGCCATATGGAAGATAAATAAACTCAAAAAGTAAACACATGTAAACAAATGTGTCTTTCAGGGTTGATGTGCCAGCTTATACAAGTATATTTATCTGTGTAGACTGACCCATAAAGTTGCAAACTATGCAAATATACATTCACTTAGAATATGCTGGCACCTGCAGCCTTGGTTTTTATCAGTCACTGCCTGCAAAGTGTCTTAATTGTAAGAGAGCAGGTTGTTTTGCAGCTCTCTTTGGCTGCTTCTACATCAGTCTCTAGCCCTTTTCACTCCTGTGTCCCATCCAGTCATCTTAATTAGCACGGGCTATTTATTTTATGGCCTGCAAATTGGCAGCTTCGCTCCACTGGTTAATGTCTGGCAAGAGACATGGGTTGTGAGATAGCAGGGAGGAATATTTGGGCTGAAGGGAGCAAGTTAGCAGGTTTCTTCTTGTCAGTTTAGAAGATGCTTTTAACTTCAATATGATGATACAAAAATATACCTCTGGAAGAATTTTGAAGGCTGCCAGTACCGGTACAACCACTAACCAAAATTCCAATATATTGCAATATATTACCAACTTTATTCTGGAAAGCCCAATAATAGCTTGGGGCACACTTTGGTAATAATCTGTTTTGACTCCTCCCCCCCAAAATTTGGAATAAAAGAGATGCCATTTCCTGCATTTTGATGCATTCTAACAGGTTGTTAAACATCTGTGAACTCGATTAAATTGATTAAAAACTGGTCTCTGTGGTAAATGAGTCCTCGAGGCTCAATGAGACTAACAACCTGTATAAATAAAGGTTGCATAGAAATTACTATTTTAGAGAGCAACAACAATTAACAAGCCTGTGTGTGAATGCAGCTTTATTCTGTCGAGCGTCCTAACCCAAGTTCAGGGCCCGGGTCTAATCTGTAGAGACATGTGGGTTAGAAAACTCATCCAGACTGTGAATTTCTTGATGATAATAATAATAGGAACAGTCACTAACCTTCATAGCTGAGAGCTGGGATGAATCCTTAATATGATTGAGGATGATGGCATCATGGGCTGAAAACCAACAGAGTTGAGCGGAAGAGCAGAGCATTAGAGGATTGTGCAGCAGCGAAATCTAGAAGGTCGGGCTTGGGTCGAGAACCAAAGATCAGAGGGCAAGCAAACTAGACCAGAGGATAATCCAAGAGGTGTAGTTGGGGTGATCAAAAACAGGGTCGGTACCGTGGTCAGATCAAGGTGTCTAGAAGAGGCAGGGGAAGAGCAAGGCGAGGAATCCAGAGAACAGGCATGGGTCGAAACAAAAAGACTAAGGCAAAGATGCTGGACATTTACTGGCTCAAGGCTTTCAATAATCTGCACTGAGAACTGTGGACTAGCGATGGTAGTATGAAACAAAAGCTGTATATGGCAAAGTGACGTATTTATGGATTTTTCCACTTTATTAGACAAATATGGACTGATGTGACTTATAGAGTGGAGCAATGTGTACAGCGGAAAATATGGTAGGTGTGAACATATAGATTGTTCCACTTTTATCCCCAGACCTTCCCTCCACCTGTGCTCCTCTTTGTGCACATCTGTCTCTCTCAACTAATCTACAGAATGAGTAAGGCTGAAGGGAGGTCTGCCATGTCACACTAGAAAACATATTTTCATTCCAGAGCTACATTTGTCATGTCATCAGGATGTTGGTGCTGCTACACTTAGCACACACCTGTGAAAACATTTTCAGTGTATGAGCATACATGTTGTTTTGGGCTTGGCAGTGGTGGACAGCACAGGCTGATAGTAAGGGTTACATCTGGCATGGCATCTGCTGTCACCCACACATGCAGCCCTCATGACAAGTTAAGATAAAATATTATTTTAAAGGGATTCAGGGAGGAGACTCTAGCCCACACCTGTATCCCATTTGAGCAATATCCACTTGTTGGAGGTGGTGATGTCAGGGGAACCTATAGGTTCAGATGACAACAGTTAGATCTGTAATGGCTGGGAATTTAAGAAAGTGGTGGCATAAACGCAGGTCCTAATGACTGTCCAGAGATCAGCATGGTACATAAACAGTGGTGATTGCCTTTGCAGGCCAAAAACAACACCTTCAGCTCTCATGGTTATGGTCAGGATAAGATGGCGGTGTGAAGGAGGGTGTTTGGGGTAGTGTTTAGCAGGAAGCGTGGTGAAGTAGAGATGAGAAAAGCAGGCAAATGAGAAAGAATTGAAAAAAAGAAGAAAAAAAGAGCTGTTTAATTTAATTAAAGCTGTTTTCTTGAAGCAGTTCTTCTACTGTAAACGCCCAACAGTTGCCAATACAGGTACCGTATACTTTTAGCACTATGAGCAAGAGCTTAACAGAGACATAGGAACTAGTCATCAGTGAAACTAATGGTTGAAATTCATTCATTCAACCTTTATTTATACAGGTTAGTCACAAGGAGAGGGACCTGAAATACACTCCATCTCCAAAATACTGTGAGCATATTTATATTGAAAATTCCTTGTAAATCTCAAATGCTTGTAAAGATTAAAATCAAATCTCCATTATGAACTGTTCTGCTGTCTGCAAATGTCCCAATAAACAGATTCTGACCACGCAACACTGAGCCATCAGTCGTATTTGTTTACTTCTAGATTCAGAAAAATGACAATGAAAAAGAAGTTAAAGGGAGCCTTTAGAATAGAATATAATATATCTTTATTGACATTGGCATTGCACCAAGGCACAATACAACATGATTGAATTATGCACAGTCATCTTAAATATGGGCAGAGTGCACGAAGCCGCAGCCTTACGGCGCCGCCACAATCTTAGATATGAAAAAGGTTATAGTGCAGCATCAACCCCTTACAAAGACTATGATGACTTTATGGCCAGCAGTGAACAAAGGAGTGCCTGGTTAGAGGCTGGCGGTAAATGTGCGCTCAAGTTCTTGTCTCTTTCTTTCTCAACTTCCTGCCATAAATTCTGCTTTGTTTAAAAGTTGCTTGTGTGATGCGCTGTGGTCAAACTGTGTTTTATTTTAGATGCAATGCTTGTATTCTCTTAGTGTCAGACATTTTACAGCCCCCCATTTTTTTTAAATAATTTTCTAAACATGGGGATGTGTCTTCTAAAATGACACCAACTAGCAGTGCTGGGCAGCGCTAATCCAAAAATTAGTTCCGCTATTTCTAAAGCACTAATTAATTTATTTAGGTCCGCAATTTCAAAAGCACTAATGTTTTGTGAAAATTAGGGGAAGCTAAATTCTAAACCGCTATTTAAATTCAACAATTGGTAGCCAGCAAGTTATGCAATATTTGCACTACACTGCCAACTAGCGGTCCATATCCTAGATGTTATTACTGTTTTTCTCTTACATTTTGTTGCTGGATGTAACTGGGACCCCGTGTACATAATCTCATCTCATCACATGTACTACATGCGGTGCAAATGACAATAAAGACTCTCTGACTCTGACTCTGATAATAATATTGTTTGTAATAATAATCATTTTCTTTGAGTATAACCAATAGACAAAATACACAACAAAACAGACCCTGATTACACCCAAGAGTTCTTTTTTTTCTATTTTAAATCAGTTCTTGAATCCCGGATGATTAAAGGTCCATCAATCAATAATCTGGTAGTTTGTAGTTCATGATCCAGGGTAATATGTCCAGAAAAAAAACAAATAGTTTGGTGCAGTTTAAGTCCTACCGCACAGCTGCGGTGATCCGGTAGCTTGCCATCCTGGGTGGGAACAGGGGGTGAAAAAAACACTGACCTAAACAAGGTCATAAACAAAACAAAAATTAGTGCTATATACACAGGACTAAACTGTTATCAAAAATAGTTAAACATTCACATAGTTAAACATTCACAAAAACAAATAAAATAATTCCAGCAGGTATTTTTCAAGAATCATTCAAATGTCCTGTTAAGCACCTTGGTCAATGCAAGGCATTGCAGGAAGGTGCTATACAAATAAAGTTTATTATTATTATTATAATAACTTAAATTCAAAGACCACATCAACAGTACAGATCAAATTAAAGTTACAGAGATCAAGTTTTAAAGTGCACTTCCAAGTTGTATCCAAGTTTAATTCATATAAGAGTCAATTAAGGATAGGTGCAGCATCCGCAGTGAAGCGGGCGCTGTACCGGTCTGTCGTGGTGAAGAGAGAGCTGAGTCGAAAGGCAAAGCTCTCAATTTACCGATCGATCTACGTTCCCACCCTCATCTATGGTCATGAGCTTTGGGTTGTGACCGAAAGAACGAGATCTCGGATACAAGCGGCTGAAATGAGTTTTCTCCGCAGGGTGTCTGGACTCTCCCTTAGAGATAGGGTGAGAAGCTCAGTCATCCGGGAGGGACTCGGAGTAGAGCCGCTGCTTCTCCACATCGAGAGGAGCCAGTTGAGGTGGCTCGGGCATCTGGTTAGGATGCCTCCTGGACGCCTCCCTGGTGAGGTGTTCCGGGCATGTCCCACCGGGAGGAGGCCCAGAGGAAGACCCAGGACACGCTGGAGGGACTATGTTTCTCGGCTGGCCTGGGAACGCCTTGGGATTCCCCCAGAGGAGCTGCTCCATGTGGCTGGGGAGAGGGAAGTCTGGGCCTCCCTACTTAGGCTGCTACCCCCGCGACCCGACCCCGGATAAGCGGACGAAAATGGATGGATGGATGGATGGAGTCAATTAAGCTTAATTTACTTCAATATTGTTTCAAAAAACAAATAGTAATTTCTTTTTTCTTGCGCAACCCAAAATAAATTAAACCAATTCCAAATTTCTATAGGCAGTCAACAGATTTAATGAAAAGTAACTAAAATGATCCTAAAAGGATGAAATTACAAAAATCAAAAGATTTATTTAAAGCTGGGGTATGTAAGATTGTAATGTAGTCTGTAACTTTTCAAACAATATATATTTTAACATATTTCTTCACTCTGTCACTAGATTGATGTTAGAGAGGTAATCTCTGAAAAAACTAAAAACAAATATTGTCCCCTTGCTTCTCCAGGTGGTAAATAAGCATTTCTAAAAAGAAAAAGTGACCCGCCATTTTCCAGCCAATAAAAACAAAGTTTGTAACCAGCCAATAAAAACCGAGCTTGAATTTGAATCAGCCAATAAAAACAGAGCTTGAATTCAAATTTCAACAGACCACAAGGGGGCAGAGCCATATATGGCTCTGAGGGGGAGGGATCAGAATGCTTTGCTTGTTGAAATTTTTTCTAAGTTCTGCTGTTCTACAGAAACTGCAGACTGAACCTTTAATACTTTACGTATATATATTCTATTCGGCCACGAAATTAACAAAAAGAGATTGATCTTTTAATCACTAAGACCACTTTTAAATCTCAAATACACGGGCGTGTTGCCACCGCATTTCTATTTCATAAAAGGAACCCAAACACATAAAACGAATGACTCACCGTCGAGTGGTTGACACAAAACACTGAATACAATCCTCCGGCCGCGTTAATTTAGCTTGATACAGCGGGGTTCTCTCATGATTTATGAAGACGCCAAGCACAAGCAGCTAGCCACAACGTTAGCAGTTCAATAATGGCGGAGCCCCCGAGTTCACCTCTGACCCGGAAGATGTCAAGATGGAATAGTCCATTTTTAGTAGGGGGATACAGAAATCGACCGGTTTTTGTATTGCGTTTTTAATTATCGTTTTCATCGTAACTATAATTATTTTTATGTTAAATGTACATTAACAAGCATGAGCAATGTTAGGGATGTAGGTGACTGGCCGGGGCGCGGCGGAGCCGGGGCCCCTGCTGATTGGGAGCCCCAGGCAACGGCATCATTTGCCTACATGGTAGATCCGCGTCTGTTCTCCCCTCTGCTCCCCCTCCCTCCTCTCTGCTCCCTCACCAAGGGGTAAAAGGTAAACAAGCAGCTACGAGAGCCAGCAAGAGCCCATAAATAAGTTTTTTCGTTTTTACTGATAGATAATTAGTTATTAGCTGTACTGCATTTTAAATAAAAATAGCGCAAATCCGCGTATGAATTATAAAAGTTAGTTAATCCGCTGTAACGCTGACAAATTGTTTAGGTCCGCTATAAGCGGATTAGCGCATTAACGCTCCCCAGCGGTCTGGTACCCACCTTTGCCAACTAGTGAGATAACAAATGAACAGAGAAGGTGGAAATGAGACTGAGTTTGTGGGCCAGAAGTCAGCTTTCTACTAAAGCTTTAACCCTTAGATGCATAAGTGGGGTCAAAAATGACCCCGAGGGTTGTTATTCTTCAAAATCTCTGAAACTAAAAGTTTTTACTCTTCCATATTCCAGGTATTCCTCATAAAACATGTTTGTGACTTAAAGCCATTTGAATTTTTTTAAATGTTTTTATACATGTTCAGAAATTGCAGTTTTTGTCTCACTACCCCAGTTTTTCATGAGTGGGGTCAAAAATGACCCCAAGCATTTCCAATGGAATCTCAAGGGCTTGCTTTGGGAACCTTTGATTCTTACCAACTGTGACTGTCAAGATACATTTTCTGTCTCATTTACACATCTGATACCTGCAGTCTCACCACTAGGAGGTCAGTTTGACACAGCAGCAAACATGTATTGTCTTAATTTACCAACTCCATGACTTTACTGATAGAATATCCTGTTGGTCAACAAAGTAGACACTCTTAGCTAACTACAAAATAATGTTAGTACTTAAGCTAGCTAACATTACACTAGCTTAGTAAGCCAGCTGATATTACTGGATTTGTTGTGTAGAAACTCACTGTATTCATAATTCCTTGTAACAAATGCAAACCTGTTGGATAACCAATTATATATTATTATATATATTATTCATTGTTGTCATAGTCCTTTGTTGAAACCAGGTCTCTTGTTTGTCTATTTTATGTTTTCTCATCTAAACTATCATGGCTATTTGGAGGACAGCGATACCCGAAGACCTTGCTCGAGATATGATCCTGAACGGATGGGATGAAGAACCCATCAGTGGTACTGACTCGGGATCTGGCATCTTGAATGTAGAGGATACAGATTATTGTCCACTTGGACATGTCAGGCTGTCTGGAAACCAACCTGCCTCTGCTGAACAAGATCAGTCAGACACGGAGGAGTCCTCTGAGACCTCCAAAGAGGGAATGGATATTGTGTCCAACAGAATGAGCCACGAGGGCTCTTACTAGGCAGAGTTAGCTCCCACTCAGGCTAAAACACCAAGCCACAATTTACTGAGAAGTTGGTCAGGGCCTGCACCTGGGTTTAGCACCATCTCTCAATAGATGCATGAAAGCTGTTTATCACTGATAGTATATTAGAAGGGCAGCACGGTGGCGCAACTGGTAGAGCTGCTACCTCTCAGCGAGCAGGTCCCTGGTTAAAATCCCGGTCCGGGGGCCTTTCTGGGTGGAGTTTGCATGTTCTATCCGTGCATGCGTGGGTTTCCTCCGGGTATTCCGGTTTCCTCCCACAGACCAAAAACATGCATGTTAGGCTGATTGGTAACTCTGAATTGTCTCTAGGTGTGAGTGAGAGTGAATGGTTGTTTGTCTCTTATGTGGCCCTGTGATGGACTTGCGACCCATCCAGGGTGTATCCCGCCCCTCGCACAGTGATTGCTGGACATGGGCACCGGTGACCCCCATGACCCAAAAATGGAAGAAGCAGGTAAAAAATAATGGATGGATGGATTGTATATTAGAAGAGGTGTTGACATGAACAAACATGGAGGGAAGAAGAGGCACAGAAGGCCAACAGAAGAGAAAGAGGTGCCAGATGTGTCCAAGAAACAAAAATAGCAAAGACACCAATTGGTGCAGGAAATGCAGTACTACAGTTTGCAATGGTCACAGCCAAAAGCAAATAGTTTGTGACAACTGCACACTGAATAGAGAAAATATGTTTGTGTGGGCACATGTGAGTGTACAGTGTTCTGGTTGTATGTTCATTCTCTTTTTTGTCCTTCAGACAGATGGACATTCTAGCAATAATTTTTGAAGATGTTTGATGTTATTTCGTGTGAAAAACTGTTATAAAAAGTTATGAATAACCATATTAAATGTAAAATTAGTCTTTTGTTGACCCAAATATAATAGATATAACTGCCTTTAACCAAAATTAAAGACATCATTTAAATTCATTGCAAAAACCCATTGATTCTAATTGGGGTCATTTTTGACCCCACTCATGTAGGTATTGGTCGTTCATGCATCCTAGGGTTAATAGATTTGCAGAGAAGCTCCCTGTCAAGATGTAAACACACAAGTTGTATGTTTTAGCAGGTCGCTTTCGTTAGCAGGTCGCTTTTGTAAATGAGCCCATGAGGTTCAAAAGATTTACTTGACTAAATAAAGGTTGAATGAATGAACGAATGTGTGCATGACACGGACAGGCACCATGGCTATCAAAGAAAGCCAATTGAGCAGACTTTGCTGCAAAGTATTCTGGGTATACCAAGGGGAGCTGGGGAAGTACCCCATACACAGACGCTCTAGAAAAAGATCATCTCGCCTGTGGGACCAGCTAGAGCATTCCGTCTCTCTTGCCACTCAATTTTATTTTTCAGTTGTGTGCAGACGAGACACAAAGTATGATAAAAGTGAGGGTTGTCCCTGGTTTGATCTCTGTCTGAATAATACAGTGAAAACACCCAGTTAAACCAGGCCCGGCGGCATGGGCGGGCATTGAGGGGCATTGCCCCCCCACAGAGTCAGCTGTGCCCCCCCTGACTGCAAGTAGACTGGACGACGGGAAGTTTTTTGTTTTTAATCTCCGAGTGTACATCATTCTATTTTTCCTATCTTTGTTTGTCAGTCATACAATTTAACCAATCAGTGAAGCCAAGGCAACGTTCTAGCCAACTACAGTTCGAGGGGGGCGGGTCACTGACTGACGCAAACTACCGATAGCTCTTTTCAAACAGAAACAGCCACGCTCATATTCTGACTTTTTTCCAACAAAACAAGAGGACAATGAATGACACTGACAGTGAAATAAATGAGAGCAGACAGGAAGCGGCACCATCCATTTCAGTTGGAAACGTAAGCACAGAAGTCAGCTGACTTTTTTTTTAAAGCCAGAAATGAGGACGATTTTGAGCTAACGTTAGCTTGGAAGCGTTGCCTTCTACAAATGAGGTTCAACCTGAGCTAACAACAGCAGCTAACTTTACTGAAGAAACTTCTACAGTAGAAGAGATGACAAAACAAGGTAATGCTTCAAGTACCAAGAGTCTGAGCTGGTGAGGGTGCTGGACTTTGAGGACTTGGTTTGTGACTTTACAAATAAAAAGACCAGAAAGAACTTCTAAAGGTAAGAACCACTGTGCTTTCTGTGAAATGAGTAGTCCAATATAAACTTATGGCTGTGCAGATAATAAATGTACAGTATTTTGTTCATTTGATATACTGTCTGCATAACATTAATCTTGCATAACTGTGGTGTGATGCTGAGAGTTAGTGCTGCAACAGGTTTTGTGGAGTGTGAAGTTGCCCAGATCACTTGATGACTGTTCTAATGCAACCTACACTCAGCTGCAGTGGTGGAGAAAGTACTCAAACAACTTAAGTAAAAGTACAAATAAACAGACAAAAATGTACTCTAGTAGAAGTACCACATTAATGTTTTTACTCAAGTAAAAGTAAATAAGTACTTGCTTTTAAAAGTACTTAAAGTATTAAAGTAAAAGTACTTGCTGAATGTATTATATAACGCAATGGCCTACAATATCATTATACAATCATGTTTAGATGCTGAATGCACTGTGCACATGTTAATCTTACCGGTGTGCAGTTTTGAGCAAGACCTGCAGCTTTGGGCAACTCGGAGGTCAACACATTCCAGATGGGGGAAGGGCAAGCAGACACAGAATTTGGCTGATCTAAAATAACAGGTGCATACACTTAGTTTATGACACAGAATGTTCACAGGATAAATATAAATGTAAAACCAGTTTGAATCTAAACTCTTCTTAGACTCTTATGCTTAAACAAAGAGGCACACACAAAAGCTGATACAGGTCACAGCAGAGAGACCTTGGCCCAGCTATAAATCTCAGTTGCTTTAGCAACCATCGTTATCAGTTCGCCTGACCAATCACACAACAGAAGAAGCCCAAAACATTTTATGATATCTCACAGCAGAGGGGTGAGCTGACATTCCTTGACGAGACTTCGAGCGACAGGTCTGTTCAACGAATCCTCCGATCGTATGTGCACATTGATCTAATGATGTCTGCTTATTCTGTTAACCTGTATCTTTTTCAATAAATCATATTTGCTTCAAGAGACGCCTGGCTCATTTGAACATCCAAACTGAAATTCCTTCATAACTCAGCGCATTACTGTATAGAAATATAGTGGAGTAGAAAGTACAGATACTTAATGTAAAATGTAGTGGAGTAAAAGTAAAAAGTACCTACATTTAATTCTACTTAAGTAAAGTACAGATACATGAAAAATATACTTAAGTACAGTAACAAAGTACTTGTACTTAGTTACATCCCACCATTGCTCTGTGTTATGTGATGGAATTGTTATATAGTCAGCTCAGATAGCATGAATGTTCACTTCAGTCACAGTGTTCAGCCTGACACTACTAGTGCTTATATTTATCACTGTATGTTTATGCTTATGTTTGACTTTTAATGAACACAGCACTACAGGTTGGGTTGTCTTGTTCTTTTTTTGTTTAGATTTTGTTATTTTATTGAGATTGTTTCTTCACAGCACTGTATTAGGAGCGGTCACAGAGCCGCTGTTCAAATTGAAGCAAAAAAAAAGTTTGTTGAAAAAAATGTGCCCCCTTGAAAAAATAGAATGCCCCTCCTTTGAATTGTTTCTGCAGCCGGGTCTGAGTTAAACTAACCTAAAAAAGTTAAGTCTGGTCCTCTGGACATTCAAAAAACAAAACAAAATAAACAAACAAAAAAATTGTAGAAACATTTTGTCTTTCATTCAAAAGACTTCTTCAGTCTGAGGAGCTGTATTCACCTCAGTCTTATAAATAGCACCTTCTCATAGTGGATCAACCAGTTTGCTGTTGACAGCCAAAACCAGCCTGATGATGGATCGTTAGCACCCTGATGGTTGTTTGCTGTTCACAAGGGGCTGAGTGATACTAGCAATAACAGCATTATAAGAGGGGGACAGTTGAACACGGATGCCTCCACCTCTGTTTAATGCTGGACAAATTATTTTCACAAAGATGGCTGCCTTTACTCCTCAAACCATCGTTCCTCTCTATCAAGGATGTGAACATCTTCATCCCTGAAAGAGTGACCTCTGACCTGGAGATGAGTGTAGACTGCAGAGTCCTGACCTGATGATGTTGATCTTCTGTGCTGGGCCATCCTTTTGGCCAGTGGCTGTTTAGTTTCCC
>JBBPBX010061428.1:0-15484 GCA_038048925.1 Garcialebias charrua | reverse complement strand
TATATATATATATATATATATATGTGTGTGTGTTTAGTTATATATATAATCTAGGTGTGTGTGTGTTTGTGTGTGTTCATAAATGAACCCTAATGTTTGTATACTGTACTTTTACTTTCCTCCTTTCTGTTATATTTCTGCATAAGGTGAGTTCCAGGGATGGATGGATGACAGGGATGGATGGATGACGCTCCAGTTGGTCCAGGGATGGATGACACTCCAGTTGGTCCAGAAGTTTGTGTGCAGTTATGTACCACAGCAACAAATGAGTGAAAATATAATTTCTATAAATAAATCTGCGTTTGAAGTACATTTGGTGTTGCTGTGTTTCACCTTCTTTATTTCAATAAGATACGTTGTTTAATGTCTAATGAGAAGTTCTACTGCAAATAAAAAAACTAGATGTGATTGTTTTTTTGGCAACTTACCAGTTTAGTTTTTTATTGACAAGTACAAAACTTAAAAACATGCATGTTGCTGTATGGTTCCTCCTCCGGGAGGAGATTGATAAAGTTCAGAATAAAAGCTATAATTATAAACTAAAAACATTTGAAACTGAATACAATATGAGAACTGTGGGTGATTTGATGTCTTTTAATGAAAATGATTGGCTGCAGAATAAATACCAGAATAAATACCAGGTCAAATACACTCTTCATCAAGAAATGATTTCTGATTTTAAACAAACTGGAACAGATCCTAATCATGTGGGACCACTGGACGACCACTGGACGACTGGAGCAAGCAGCCAACCCCTCCGGAATCCAAGACGATGGAACTTGGCCCTTCACTCGTCTGTACCCTTAAAAAAAAAAAAAAAAAACTGTCATGTTTGCATCACAAAGTCTAAAATAAGACCAAGTTTGCTACTACTTTATTCACATGAGAGTAACAGGGACCTACAATCAAAACAGTACAAACAATACAGTATGTATGTGCAGTATGTATGCATATACTGTATATACAGTGTGCATACAGTATACACATACACACAGTATATGTATGTACAGCAAATGTATTACACACACATGTAGTTATATTATTTATCCACAGATTTGTTTAGTAAATACTGTAATGACGCCAACACTGCAGATGGATTCCAGCCAAACGGGGTTTATTCAGAAACAGGGAAGAGCTGTTATCACTGAGGCTACAGCTCACGCCTCAAAAGAAAACGCGGTACACACGCGAGCGAACACACTGCTAGCTGCCTGCTAACAACAACACACTCCTGGACTCTTCTTCTTCGTCTCTCTTTTTTCCGGTCCCTCCTCCCTGCTCCTACCCCTCCCCTATCCCCACGACCAGTCCAACACATGAGAGCGGGGGACAACAGAATTACAACAGCTCAACAGAACACAGTACAACTCAACAAATACACAGAAACACTTGGACCCAAAGCAGAACCAACACAGGGTCGTTACAAATACTTTAACAGATGCTAACGCTACATGCTAAGCTAACCACAGCTAGTAGACGGTGCTCAACAGCTCCAACACAGAGAAAATTATACTCTCACATTGTTCTGAAATTGTTTCACAAAATGATTTATGTAGAATATTTTGTTTACCGGAGAAAACGTGATCTAACCACGACGTCTTCGAGAGCAGATCCGAGCAGAGGAGGGGCAGCTGTCAGCTCGTCCGATATAAATCCTTCATGTTTACTTATTTTTGGGATGAAGTGAAAACTGCGCTTTGAACAAACGTCTACCCGACAGGAACACCCACTGACCCAACACGAAGTAACCATTGCAATTAATTAGAAATAAACAAAACAAAACAAAAAAAAAAACGTGAAAAATACAGCCAGTAGACTGGGCTTTAACTGCTGCTCTCACTTCCGGCGGAAGTCGTTCCCATAATTCGCGCAAGGCATCATGGGGGCTAGGAATAAGGTGGATAACCTTCATACCGATATGGATGGGAGAGGCCGCGCTGAAAGACAAAATGTGATATATCTTTTGATGTCTCATATGGTGTCATGATAGCAGCAGCTTCACACACGTAGTCCCCTTCAGGATGACTGTGCATACATATTCACGCTGTACTGGTGCAAACTTGTGCAATGTTAATAGAAGAACTCTGACTCTGACTCACACCTAGGGACAATCTAAAGTTACCAATCAGTCTAACATGCATATTTTTGGTCTGTGGGAGGAAACTGGAGTATCCTGGAGCATGCTCAATAAACCAGAGTACCCAGAGAAACCCCACACATGCATGAAGACAACATGCAAACTCCACCCAGGCAGGCCCTAGGCCAGGATTCACTCCAGCAACCTCCACATAGAGAGGCGGCAGCACTACCAACTGAGCCACCGTGCCACCTATTATTAAATATTATATACTTTAATATTAATGTAATTAAAAATGTTCAAACCTTTGATTGATTTTACCAACAAAGTTCAACATTTGAAGCTGACCCCGGGAGAAACTCTTGTATCATATGATGTGACTTCTCTGTTCACATGCATACCCATTTCTGAAGCAATAGAAACTGTCAAAAAAAGACTTCTACAGGACAAGGATTTGGACAAAAGGACCAACTTAACCCCAGACCACATCTGCACCCTGCTGGATCTCTGCCTCTCCACCACTTATTTCAAGTTCAATGACAGTTTTTACAGACAGAAGCACGGCTGTGCCATGGGATCTCCAGTGTCACCCATTGTTGCTAATCTTTACATGGAGGAAGTGGAACAGAGAGCCCTAAACTCCTATGAGGGGACAACTCCAAGCCATTGGTTCAGATACGTGGATGATACCTGTGTCAAAATCCAAGCCAGGGAGGTGGAAGCGTTTACCAGACACATTAACTCTGTTGATAACAACATCAAGTTCACCAGAGAGGATGCTAACGACAATAAGCTGCCTTTTTTGGACTGTTTGGTGCATATGGAGGGAGATGACAGTCTCAACATTGAAGTTTACAGAAAACCAACCCACACAGACCAATATCTCCTGTTCGACTCTCACCATCCACTGGAGCACAAACTTTCTGTCATCAGAACTTTACAGCATCGGGCAGAACACATCCCCACAAGGACAGAAGGGAAGGAAAAGGAACAGAAACACATCAAAAAATCTCTGCAAACATGTGGATATCCCAACTGGGCTTTTGTCAAGTCAGCAAGGAAATCTGTTAAACACAATAATGAACAGAAAAAGTCTAACAGACGGAAAAACATTGTCATTCCTTATGTTGCTGGAGTCTCAGAGAATTTCAGAAGGATTTTCAACAAACACAACATCCCAGTACATTTCAAACCTAGCAGGACTCTCAGACAGAGGTTGGTCCACCCTAAAGACCAAACCCCCACACACAAACAGAGTGGTGTGGTTTATGCAGTCCAGTGCAGCGAAGTCTGCTCAGACCGTTACATCGGAGAAACGAAGCAACCTATCCACAAAAGAATGTCTCAACATAGGAGAGCTACCTCCTCTGGACAAAACTCAGCTGTTCACCTCCACCTCACGGACAAGGGTCACTCATTTGAGGACCAGAATGTTCAAATTTTGGACCGAGAGCACAGATGGTTTGAGAGGGGGGTGAAGGAAGCTGTGTATGTTAAGAGAGAAAAACCTTCTCTTAACAGAGGAGGAGGTCTGAGATTTCAACTTTCTAAGACTTATAACTCAGTTTTGGATTTGATTCCGAAACGTTTTACACTGGATGGGAGCAGGGATGTCTTGTCTGTAAATTAGACTAACAAAGTTCTCTGAGTAGCCTCTGTTGTTGTTTGGGAGGTGTTTTTTGTCAATTTACATACAGTTTTGTGTCTTCTACCAGAGACCTCAAGGGAACCTCCTACTGTTAAAGCTTCAGTATGTAGCTTTTTTTATGAACATATTTCTTCACTCTGTCACTACCTCCTGACAGACTGATGTTAGCCAGGTAATCTCTGAAAAAAAATTAAAAAAAATATTGTCCCCTTGCTTCTCCAGGTGGTAAATAAGCATTTCTAAAAAGAAAAGGTGACCCGCCATTTTCCAGCCAATAAAAACAGAGTTTGTAACCAGCCAATAAAAACAGAGCTTGAATTTGAATCAGCCAATAAAAACAGAGCTTGAATTTGAAATTCAACAGACCACAAGGGGGCAGAGCCACATATGGCTCTGAGGGGGAGGGATCAGAATGCTTTGCCTGTTGAAAATATTTCTAAGTGCTGCAGTTCTACAGAAACTGCATACTGAACCTTTAAGGTGTGATCTTTCAATTTACATGTATGTGTTACAAACCCCCTTCTGTTAAGCTGTGATGTGTTGTTTTGTCAATTTAAATAGAATGGGCATGTTAGGTATTTTGTGGTGTTATTTCAGTTTCCAATTTCATATGTTGGTGCGTGGCTTGTCAGCCTGTATAAAACTTCTCGTTCTCACAGCTTCCATTCATTCAGAATTGAAAAAGACTTCTGGACAGAAGTCGAAACGTTTTCTGCAACAAATAAAGTCCAGTTGATCCTGTATTGAACGCCTTTTTTGATTTGTTTTCTTTCAAACACCGTTTGGATTTTTCTGATAGCCCAAACCGTTGCAGAGTTACTGTAGCTGCCATCAAGGGCAGATCTCATTTTATGCATTATTCAATATTCAGTTAAAGAAAGCAATAAATTTTAGTGTTTAATATAAAACATTAAATAATAGACAAGTAACAACTTTCAGTAATTTATGTTGTTAAGGTTCATTTTTTGGGTTAAAATGCTTTGAAATGTATGGGGGAACGTATATTTTGTTCCGCATGCCACGTTGTTTCCCTTGGGGTAAGATTGATTGACACAGTTGCCATGGAAACCGTTAGAGAACCGTTACTGCCACGCCCGGATTTTCGCAGGGGCTAGTATGGGCTTAAGCCCCTGGCCCCGGAATTTAGGGACCCCCCCCGGAGCCTCCGCCCCCGCCCCCTAAGTTTATTTTATTTGTAAACGGATAGTGTCAGAATTTAACCAATGACTAAGATGATTTTGACAGTGCCTTTGAAAAATGTTTTAATTTGTTCTGTCAAATGTCCATCTTAAATGATTGCTTATTATTGGTCCAGTTTTGACGCGCATCTTAGGGGGGGGGGCGGGGGGCGAGTGTCATTCACCGACGCTGGTCCTACTGTATTTGTTTTTACAATGGCGGACAATAGGAAATACGACAGCGGAGCGCAGAAAAGAAAAAAGAGAATAGAAAAAGTGCATCGTGACAAAGAGGCGATAAATAAAATGCCTAAACTGACAGGCTTTTTTAAACCTGTTAGCAGAGATGGAGCAGGACCACCTCCATCATTACTCCCCGCTGATGAAACTGTTAGCTTCGCTAACACCGGCTGCACGAGCCCACCAGAACCTTCAGCCGTGACCGGCGTCCAGGCTGGACTGGCATGTGAGGAGTCAGCGCAGGTGGAAGCAGGATGTTCTTCAGCAGGTGGAACGACTAACACCGGCTGCACGAGCCCGCCAGAACCTTCAGCCGTGACCGTCCAGGCTGGACTGGCATCTGAGGAGTCAGAGCAGGTGGAAGCAGGAACTTCTTCAGCAGGTGGAATGTACAGTACTGATCCTGCGCTTTGGGGGGACATTGACAAGTCCGCGCGGGCTTACTGGGCTGAGCGAGGGCCGGGCAGCTGCCAAAATATGAACGTTAGTTTTCAAGCATCTGAACGGGTGTAAAGCATCAAAAACGTCTTTTCTCCAAATCTCACTTTCAACGTAAGATGGCAAATGGTGAGTACATCGAAAGACCGTGGCTGCTCTACTCTCCATCCTCTGGAGCTGCGTTTTGTTTTGCATGCTGCATTTTCAGCGATGCCACTACACAGACAAGCTTTGAAACTGGTTTCTGTGACTGGAAGCACGCAACTAAACGCATGAAGGAACATGAAAACAGTGAAAATCACAGAAAAGCAATGCTGACATATGTTTCACTTGCATCAGCCAGCGGGAGGATAGACACACAGCTGCAGAGACAATTTGAATCTGAGTGTGCATATTGGACTGAAGTTTTGAGAAGAGTTGTGTCTGTTGTGAAGTTTTTAGCAGAGAGAGGACTGGCTCTTAGAGGAAACAGTGACATATTTGGCCGAACTGATAATGGGAATTATCTGGGAATACTGGAGTTAATCAGTGAGTTTGATCCTTTTCTGAAATCTCACATAGAGAAATATGGAAATGCAGGTGCAGGGAAACCCTCATATCTTTCTTCCCAAACATGTGAGGAATTTATTCAGCTGATGGGTGATCGTGTTCTATCAGAAATAGTGAGTGAAGTAAAAATGGCAAAATACTTCTCAATCTCTGTTGACTCCACGCCAGATGTTGCACATGTTGATCAGTTAACATTTGTGTTAAGATATGTGTCACCTGAAGGACACTCACAGGAACGCTTTCTGAAGTTTCTACCAATTGAAAGTCATACTGGGGAAGCTTTATGTGCATCTGTACTCAAGGTTTTGGAAGAGATGGGGATTGACATTGCAAACTGCAGGGGGCAATGCTATGATAATGCTGCCAACATGTCAGGAGTATATAAAGGACTACAAGCACGCATTAAAGAACTCAACCCCCTAGTTGAATGGGTTCCATGTGCTGCACATACTCTGAATTTGGTTGGAGTTAATAGTGTGAACTGCTGTTTTGAGACAGCTGATTTTTTCCAGTTTGTGCAAAACTTATTTAACTTTTGCTCTAAGTCAACAGCAAGGTGGAAGGTGGTGACAGATGGACTGCAGCCTAATGCAAACAAGCGCATTGAAACACTGAAGTCCCTTTCAAACACTAGATGGGCTGCACATGCCAGGCAGTGCATATTAACTATGCAAACATTCAAAAATCATTGCAGAATATTGTAAATGACACAAACCAAAATGCAGCAATAAGAAATGAAGCAAGATCACTTGATAAAAAAATGGACAAGCTTGAAACAGCTTTTATGTGTACATTTTGGCACAGCATTTTGCAGCGCTTTGAAAAAGCAAGTGCAGCTTTGCAGGCTGTGGAACTAGACTTGTGTAAAGCTGTGGATTTGGTGGGGTCCTTGCGGGAGTACATTGGAGGTCTGAGAGATCAGTTTGATAGGTTTGAGTCTCAAGCAAAGAAGTTGTCTCCAACAGTTTCACAGGCTTACAGAGCTACTACTCAAAGATCAAAGACTCCAAAAACATTTTTTGGAGAGAGTGCCACCTCAGAGGTTGAGTTATCAGCTCAAAAAAAGTTCTCCACCAGTGTTTTTTTGGTGGTTGTTGACAGATTGCTTTCTGAAATCGATCGCAGGTATGCTGCATATGATAACCTCAACAACACTTTTGGCTTCCTGAACAATTTATCTGGTGTTACTGTTCAAGAGCTAAGAAACAAAGCATCTCATCTCCAAAGTAAATATTCAGCTGACTTGGAGATGGACTTTGTGGAGGAAACTGTCCAGTTTAAAGATTTTATTCGTGATAAAGAGATCACATCTGCTCCATCGCTTTTACAATTCATTAGGGAAAAGAAACTGCAGGACATCTTCCCAAATGTGGATATTGCATTCAGGCTTTACCTGACATTTCCTGTCACAAATGCAAGTGGTGAGCGATCATTCTCCAAGCTCAAAATTGTTAAAAATAGACTCAGATCCACAATGGGACAAGAAAGACTGAACCATTTGACTCTCATGTCTATTGAGAGTGATCTAGTGAGAAAGCTGGACTTCAGTGATCTTGTAAAGGAATTTGCAGCAAAAAAATCCAGAAAAGTGGGCATCTTTTCAAATGTCATGTCAAAGTAAGGCTTAAATGTCTGATAACCCTACTGAAAAGGCTTGGTGTTACTGGTTAGGGCTGTGCATGTCTGCATTATAAGACAGGCTCAAAGTTGCTAAATGTTCAGGGTTGAATATTTTCTTATTTGGGTTGCATGGTTTGCGTTTGAGTAAATGTAGGTCAATGTTTGTGGTTCTAGTTCCTTCAAATAAGATGAATGCAGAAGTTTTGTTAATAAATGGAAATCTTTATTTTGTTCTTCATACTGTATTTTTAAGATGTTATCTGTAAAATAAACTGCAAGCATCATATTCAAATTTCAAACCAACATGTGGTTTTGTCTTTCTAGAAACCAGTTCAGTGTTGTTTGTTGTTTGTGACAACTGGCATATTAAAGTTGTAAGATGTGAAAACTTACTGTTCAGTCATTTTCTGCTCAACATCTGAACCAAAAAACCAAAAAAAAAAACTGTATTTTCCGGCCTATAAGTCACACTTTTTTTTACACTAATTTTCATGTCCTGCGACTTTTCGGGCGGAAAATACGGTATATATGGGCCCCCATATTGACTCAAGCCCATGGGCCCCCATCCTCCTAAATCCGGCCCTGGTTACTGCAGAAGAGACTACTACAAGAAGTTTCCCCCTGAAGACAAAGGGGTGTTTTACGTTTCTTTTTTGTAAGAAGAAGCTGTAGGAAATCGTCTTTATTCCTCTGGAGTTAATGTGGCCAATGAGGTACGATTTATTGTTTTATTTGTGTCTTTTACAGTATTTGTATTTGATGGGGATTTTAAACCCCTGTTACCTTAATAAAAACCACACAAAGATAAACAAGAGAACAGTGTTAAATCAGACAAACAACTTTGCAAAGGGGAAGGGCTTTTAATGTCTTTTGAAACTTAGTTTGGTCTCAAATACATTGTCCTGCACAATTCCGAATTGTACTGGACATGACAAGCTATTTAAACAAGAAGCAGGTGGAGCCTGACAAGCTCTGACGTCTTACAGATAAAACAAACAAGTCATGGTTCTGATCAAACAAGAACATCTAATCCAAACATTTGTCAAGGCTAGGAGACTGTCTTTTCTGTATCAAGGAGCAAAGCAAACAACATGTTTGTACTATCAAATATAAGTGTTTAAAGGGAACAGAGAATATTTGATATAAGTGAGCTGGGTTATAATTATTGGGTCAGAGTAATTAGTTTTAGATGATAAATATTGAACATCTCCATCATTTCATCCTCTTTATCATATATAAACTGATCATTATCAATCAGGTGAGCGGTGCGGAAAACAACCCCTGAGGCCGAATTTCTAATTTAGAGGCAAAAACTCACACCACCGTCCCGTGCCTCCACAGTAACGCCCTGAACATGCAGAATCACCTTTTTAGGATGGTTTGAGAGATTATAAAGTTTTGGAGAACTCTGTTGATTGTCATATTTCATGACTTATTTCAATGTTTGAGAGAAATAAAGATTTTGAGGAGAATTTTGCAATGAGTATGGTCTCACTTTATGGCTTATGTCAAAAGTTTTAAAAGGAATAATATATTTAGCAGGGATTAGTCTATTTACCCACAAAAACTAAGCTTTTTCCAAAGAAATAGAACTTTTGAGAAGAAACATATATATATAAAAAGAACTAATCTATTTGTGTTAAACAAATAAAAGAAATAAGCTATTTAATTTGTTTTAAAATAAAAAGAACCAATCTAATTTGTCTTAACCAAAGAACCAATCTAATTTGTTTTAACCAAAAAACCAATCTAATTTGTTTTAACCAAAAAAGAACCAATCTAATTTGTCTTAAACAATTAAATAGAACTCATACACTTTCAAAGATGTGGGAAATAATTCTCAAACACACAACAAAATAGCCCTTTATGGGCACAAAAATAAAATAAACTTTCAGTTGGTTTGAAACTTCTGTGATATCAACTAATGTCCAGGAAAGCGAAAACAACCGGTTTGAACTTAAAAAATGAAATAGATCAAACATTCTTCTTCACAGCATCCATCTTTTTTTTTTTTTTTTTTTTGTGGGAGGGTAAGTTCAGTGTCTTTCCTGGGGAGGGAGTGTCCCGTTGTCAGAACACGTTCTTTCTGTTCCTTGGGGATTTGTTTGTGGCAGAAATTGTTGGGCACAAGTCCATTTCATCTGGGGGGGAAAGTTCTTTGTGTGTGGAATAAGTGCAGTTTTTCATTGTTGGGCACAAGTCCATTTCATCTGGGGGGGGGAAGTTCTTTGTGTGTGGAATAAGTCCAGTTTTTCATGCGGGAAAGCTTTTGCTTACGAGATCAGTCCAGTTCTGCTTGGGGAAAGCTTTTGTCTGTGAAATAAGTTCATGTGATTCTGGGGGGGGGAGCTTTTGTTCAAGTCTTTTTCTTCTGTGAGTTTCTGTGCGGGTCTTTTTCTTCTTGGGGAGAGCTTTTTGTTCAAGTCTTTTTCTTCTTGGGTTTCTGTCAAAGTTCATTCTTTTCTTTGGGGAGAGCTTTTTGTTCAAGTCTTTTTCTTCTTGGGTTTTTGTCAAAGTTCATTTTTTTTTCTTTGGGGAGAGCTTTTTGTGTGCCTTGTGGGTGGAGGGCATCAGGCAGTTTGATGGCTTCAGTCTTGTCCAGCTGTCTGTTGTTCAGTCTATTCAGGCATGAATTGCGGGCATAGTAGCAGGTCGCAAACCTGAATAGTGTGTGGCATAGTGTAGTCAAGCCACATCCTGACAAAGTGGGGGAGCTTTGCTCCGACCAGATCCATCTCAAAATCTGGCTCAGCGATTGTTCCAAACTTCTTTTTCAGGGGAGCACCGGTCACTCAGATGTAATAGCTGCTGCTCTTTCTCTCGAGAAGATGACGCGTCCTTTCCACCACCTGTTGGGGTCCCGTTCACCCTCGTTTTCAGCCGTCCCTAGCAGGACCTCGAGTCAAGGCGGGATTCACTGGCATCACTGGCAACTCCCCCTGAAGGAGTTCCGGAAACCTGTAGTCTTTTTGAGAGGAGAACTGGACACCAAAAAACTTGCAAATTGTCAAATAAAACTAAGGCCTTCGGATCCCATGAGCCATTTGTGGTCTGGGGAAGGTCAAACTGTGGGTAACTCCTTAGTGAGTCAAATCTGTTAACTTAAACTAAATTCTGTAATTGGCTATAATAATAATTGTTTCTTTAAACTTAAAATAAAATTCCATTCTTACTATCTAAAACATTTGTATTTAATGGCAAAAAACAACACAACAACAAATGATTTCATTCTTCAGTGAAAATGAGTAATCACTCACTTTGATTTGAGGTTAGTTTTTAATTAGTAAGTTATTCTTAATTAGCATGATCATCAAAATGAGTAGCAGGAGACGGAGACGTTTTATACTCACCTAAAATACTTTACCTTTTTCATAGTCTGTAGAAAAAGTCAAAACATACATACAGACATAGACAGACATATACGTACAGACAGACATACAGCCATAAACATATATATATAGACATACATATAGACATACATATAGACATACAGAGTAATAAAGAATTCACAATACAAACATGTGGTTCATGTTCTCAAAATAAGTCCAGTCTATAGTCAGGGTCAGTCGTGTTTTAAAAATATAGAACCACCACATTTCAAAATCAACCTTTCAAATCAACCTTTTGAATAGATCCAAAACTCCAGGGCGTCCCCCATCTTTTTTTCTCTTTGGATCTGTTAAAAATAAATACCTGTTTATTAAACGACATATATAATACCTGATTATTAAACAACATATACCAAAGCAATGTGGTTTGTAGGTTTAACTGATTTATCCTACAGTACAACGCGTCAATTTTTCATTCTTCTTAAATTATTCCTTGAATGGCTTGGTTGTTGAATATAAAAAAAAATCTAAAAAGTTATTTTTGTATAACTGATGAACTAATCAATGAATGAATGAATGAGCTGTTTCCCTTTATGAGCCATCATCAATATTATTAGTGATATATTCTTTATTATTATTAGTTATTCATAATCAATTCCTTTGTGGAAAACCAGACCAACCAAAATGCACTCCCGTCAAGGACAATCTGCTATCCTTCCTTCAGCTCCACAAAACTTTTGCATGAATGTTTGTGGAGACACAAATTTAATCTGCAAACGAAAATATAAACATTAACTTTTGTTTCAGGGTTATGAGCTGGGATCAGTATCTCTGTACCATCACGAAGTTACTGGAAGCGGAAAAATAAGTCGTCAGACCCACACAATATAAACTACAAATTCTGTGGCCTTGCTCTAGCAGGCCATATCATGAGAATGTGTTACATTAAATAAAATTAAGCAGACTGCAGTTTTGAAACACTATACCAGGGCATTGACAGATCTTCACAGATCCATACGGGGGGCATGACCTTCAGCTGGACAGTTGGCGTGGGTGACTTCAAGACCTGTTCTCTTTGTCTTTCTGGAGCACCTGTTCAGCTCCCTCTTGTCACAGCATCCAGTGAGATCTTTGTTTCTGGGTGAGATCTTTGCTTCTCATCGATCCTTCACACCCGGACCGCATATTCCGGTCATTTGTGTTTGATGACCTTGTTCTGACAGTTCTTTGTGAAAGTCTTTGTGGTGTCTCTTGCTCGGATAAAAGTCCAGTGCACAGCCCTCGTTCAGTGCCATAGTTCTTTAAGCCCCTCGAATGTTTATTTTGAGCAGGGCAGCCTGGGAGTCCAGCCTTGGTGTCCTCGGAAGTCAGTGAGCCAGCTTCTGGACACGCCCTTAATATCAAATCTGATCCGATCCAATCAATAACCACAGTAGTTTGTGATTCAAAAATTCAGACGCTGCATGTGTTTTTGACATGGTCCTATCTTAATGTATGTACTACTAACTATGTGTTTTTGTAAGTGTCGTGAGGTCCAGGACTTACGTTTCCTGCTTCCACAAACACCGTGAGGCCGCTTCTTGAATAGTCACCTCTGCAAGTCTGGTTTGCACAATGGAATTTAAAATGTTCATTACATAAAAGTGAATTTTCAACAGAGGCATCCTTTCAATCTGATCTGCATAACAGATCTAAAATCATTAATTTACGTATGAGTAAAATCGTCAATTCAACCTGAAACTAGAAATTTTACCACTTTTCAGTGGTTTACTTATCAAAAGTTAAAGCATGGGCTGGGTGATTTTGCCCTGTGGTTTCAAGTTTACAAGTCCAATTCTCACGTATTATAAACTGAGATCCAAATTATGTCCTAAATAGAAAAGTATTGATTAAAATAAAAATGTGTATTCAGTCAAGGCGTGTCTGTGAGTGGTACTTCCCGTTTTAATATTCCATATTATTATTACTGTATACACAGCCCCAATCTGTTTGAATAAAAACAACTCTTACTGCTGTCAAAGCCTATGCATTGTATGGTCAAATGATATGTTATTCTAATTCCTGTTCAAATTTACCAGACCTCTTTTTGCCTCTAATGGTCATAATTTATGCGAAACAACACCAAAATTAGGTTTTAACAGTGAAATGTGTCTTTTACTCCTGGTGAGTTGGCTGGATTTTTGTGCGTATTCAACCTACTTGCTGAAAAGTTACTTCTAATAAAGCATTTTTATTATTAATCATTTCAGTCACATTATATAACTCTTTAAAGGAAACAGCTCTTAAAATCTACTTAACTGTGTAACAGCTCTTTAAAATTGATAAAACATTTTCAATGTATGCAAAAATCGTTTTAAAATGATGAATTTAAACTGAGCGTTTTAACTTACAATCTGGTCAAAAATCTATTTGACAAAAATATATATCTTTTGTATTCTTTATAAGTGTCAAAGTTTTATCAATTTAGTTAAACTTTTAAAAGACAGAATTTACTGGCAAGTCTAAAAATAAATTTCTGCTAAATTTTTCTAAGACTTGTTATCCTAAAATGCCTAAACTTAATTTTGATCTGATTATGGTTGTTAATTTAAATTAACAAGCTTATCATAAAAGTTTAAATAGTCAATAATTGTAATTCAATGTAGTATACCGGTAATACTTTCTCTACTTCCCATTTGTTTCGCATTAAATCCAAATATATTTCGTGTTTTATCAACATCCTATGCGACTGCTATAAAAACATCCAGTTCCTCTCAACTTCACCTCGCAGCAACAGACTCTACTCAGAATTTGAAAACATGAACTGAACCTCTCTGGATGACCAAGATAAAACTGTTTTTGTTTCATGAATGTTACTTGTCTGTTCCCCTCAGATAATCACAGGTGACTGAGCATTGCCAAGACCGCTCATTATAAGCTACTCTGGGCTCTTTATTTTCTGTAGTCGCTTATTGTGGTTACTTGGGCTTACTTTGAACGTAAAGTCGCTTATTTTGGATTGTTATTCGTTATTTTTTATTCTTCGTCTAGAGTGACAAGACCACGCTAAAATTAGCTCCAATAAGTGGGGAAATATGGGGAAATAATATAATTAAAAAATGGGAGAAAAGGGTGCACACTTAGTATGGTTAGCTGTCCAATTTTTAGTTTATTTTTACTAAGTTGTGCGCAGCTTTCATGAATCTCTTCAATGTTGTGATTGCCAATTTTTGTCATCATTCTTCGTTTAAAATTCAGATCTCAAATGAGATCCAGAGGTTTAATGGGATTAATCAGTATTAATATGTAAAATGTATCTTTATTTCTTAGAGTGGATATGTTTTTCAAAGTGTTTAGCATAATTTTTGCCGTTTGTATGCAACGCCATAACAAATGTATGTTTATACTGGTTAAAAACGGTCTTAGTTTTACACAATGGGGTGGGTTGCCAGTTGGGCTCGTTTTGGGCCTGTTTTGGGCTGGTCGCTTGCTTCTGTCGCGAGATCTGGCAACACTGTATCAAAGTTCTCATGACAACAAGGCCTCCTGAATTCTTGCCTCGTCATCATTCAGCTTTCTCGACAGAACTATTTCGATAAAAATTGGTAAGCGAATTCTCAGTTTCTTTTTGCAGAGAAAACACAATTTAGAAACGTTTGGTTTCACAGTATAACTATCTATTTACGGATTCAGACGGACGAGCGAAGCTTCGGCTGTCTCTCTGTTAGCATTAGCTTAGCTTTTCATTTCCGATAAAAAAACGTAATTTTTGGATGATTTAAAATCGGATCCTTCTTCGTCAGATTTTCATGATAAAAACGGATCTGTCCGCTTGGTTCAGCGAAACTATTTGGAGTCCTTCTCGCTAAAATTTTATTAAATCGGACCGCTCGTGTGAGCGCCAGGCCTATTGTTAAAACGTCCTATTTTAACGTTGTTGAGCCTTTAAAACCTAAAGTGATTGGATTAGAATTTTGTATATCCGAGATAATTATGTAACCTTTTATAACTTTTCTTAATATCAGGAAAAATACAATGGGAAATGTTTGCAAACAATCCTCTCTCAGTCACGTTTTAAATGGAATGCTGAAGTAAGAAAGTAATAATTTGTATTTGTGTGTTCTCAGATCCACCGAGAATTCTTCAAGCAAGACAATCAAATTTCTTGGTTTGTAAAATTATTTAAATAAAAATCTACTTCTCAACATCAACTTTAGTTCTCGTGCCATATTTATGTTTATTTTTATTTTATTTATGTATGTTTCATTAGTACTGCCTCTCTGTTAGCACAGTACTTTTCTTGTAAGTAAATACAGTATAAATTTTCACACAGACGGGGAAGGAGGGGGTTGTGAGGAGGGGAAGGTTGGGGGAGGTTAGTTTCTCAAACCAACTGCTGTATTTCTGACTTCTGCAGTCAACCCAA
>JBBPBX010061427.1:0-10164 GCA_038048925.1 Garcialebias charrua | reverse complement strand
CACAGACATAGTGCTATATAACATTTTAAACACATTCTAGGGAGTTTATCAGCTAAAAAAAGTTAATTTTGAGTTTAGGCCCTCTTTAGAGAGAGTCAGAGTCAGAGAGTCTTTATTGTCATTTGCACCGCATGTGGTACATGTGATGAAAACGAGATTATGTACACGGGGTCCCAGTTACATCCAACAACAAATGCAAGAGAAAAACAGTAATAACATCTAGAATTAACTAAGAAAAACATCAACTAGTAATACACTAAGCCTAATATAGTGGGAATAAACAGCAGCACGAACATGAGTTTGTATGAGCAGATGGTCACAGATGAACACAGATGAACACAGCAACAAGAAAACAGATCAGCATCAGCATGATGTGATATTTTGCAGTGTTTATTTTTATTTTATTTTTATTTATTCATGAGTCTAACAGCCTCAGGGTAGAAGCTGTTCCTCAGTCTAGTGGTTCTACATTTGATGCTCCTCAACCTCCGTCCTGAGGGGAGTGGGGCAAAGAGTGAGTGTGCTGGGTGAGTGAGGTCTTTCATGATGCAGGTGGCTCTTTTCCTGCATCTGGAGGTGTAAATGTCTGTGATGGTGGGGAGACTGACTCCAACAGACTTCTGTGCAGCCTTCACCACTCTCTGTAGAGCTTTCCTCTCTTCAACTGTGCAGCCTCCATGCCACACGTTGATGCTGGAGCACAGGATGCTCTCCACTGCACACCTGTAGAACGAGGTGAGAACTGGGCTGCTCAGACCAGCTCGTCTCAGCCGTCTGAGGAAGTAGAGTCTCTGATGACCTTTCTTGATCAGGCTGGTGGTGTTGTTGCTCCAGCTGAGATTATCATTCATGTGTACACCCAAGTATTTGTAGCTGGAGACCACTTCCACTGCAGACCCACCTATTTTCAGTGGGGCGTGGGTGTGTTTGTTCCTTCTGAAGTCCACAATCATCTCCTTTGTCTTCTTCACATTCATGTGAAGATTATTCTCTTTGCACCAGCTCTCCAGGTGTTCCACCTCCTGTCTGTAGCTGGACTCATCATTGTTTGTGATGCATCCCACCACCGCTGTATCATCTGCAAACTTAACAATATGACAGCCTGGAAGTGTGGCTGTACAATCATATGTGAGCAGAGTGAACAGAAGGGGGCTCAGCACACATCCTTGAGGAGAGCCAGTGCTGAGGGTTATGGTGGAGGAGGAGAAGTTGTGGATCTTCACGGACTGTGGTCTGTTTGTTAAGCTATTTACCAGCCACCACTAGAAGAAAAACACACTAAATGCTTTGCCACAGGATGTACTCTAATGGAGTACCTCTTGAGCTTTAATTTTTAAACCTAGTTCATAATCCTACATTATTGTCTTCTCCGCCTGCTTTAAACCCATGTATCTTCAATTTTAGTATAGATTTTTACAATAAAGATGTATTAAAAGTATCTTCACTTTTAGTCAAAAGTCAAAGTCAACTTTATTATCAAAACTGCAATATGTACAGGACATACACAGGATTGAAATTGCATTTCTCTCTCAGTCCCTCAGCCATTTTATTATTTAGATATGCACAATGTTCATGTTAAAGTTGCAAAACAATAATTTTTTATTAAAGTTTTATTCATTTTACATATTAAAAAAACAACAACATAAAAGATAATGAAAAAAAAAAAACATTTCATGAATATGTGAAAAAAATCAAAATACATAAATGAAAGGTGGCAAAAAGAAGAATCTGTGATCTTTATAACTGCTTTTACAATAAACTACAGACAAGAAAACTGAAAGTTATGCACCATAACTCATGTTCCCTGAAGGAACGGAACGAGGTGCAACATACTTGCTATGGGAATTGCGCCCCCGCGCGATTACCTGAAGGAATACAATCACGCCTTTTACGGCAGGGGGCGTCACCCCGCGTCAGAGGTACCGCCTTTCAGGTACTTAAGCGACTGACGCCCCTCCATCTTTCTCAGAAATTGCACTTCACCGAGCTTCCAGCATTGAAAAGGGCCAGCTATGTTGCACCTCGTTCCCTTCCTTCAGGGAACATGAGTTATGGTGCATAACTTTCAGTTCCCTTTCAGTTCAGTCTCTCGGTGCAACATACTTGCTATGGGAACATAATTCGGGAACAACTTCTACTCTTCTCGTCCGAGTACTCATCGACTCATGTTTCCCTTTGAGCAGGAGGAGCGATGTTTTCGTCTTTTGTTGTTTTTTTGTTTTCTTTACGGCCCGACTGACAAGTGGAGCCCATCCTGATGTAGGAGATCAGTCAAGGAGAGGGGAAACCTTTCCATTATACGTCTCACAGGCAAAAAACATAAACATCAAGCAAAACTCTTGTGAATGTTTTTGCTGCTTGTGCCGGGACAAAGCAACCAAAGCCTTAGGCTTTCAGCCAGCACCTTTCAGAGGCCAGGCTGAGAGTTGCCACAACCCTGGACGTGGATGTAGAAGCTACGTGCCTGAGTCAGTAGGTCCCTATGAGGAGGTAATTGCCATGGTGTTCCTGACAACATTGAGATCAGCTCCGGAAACCACGGTTTCGGTGGCCATCTGAGAGCTATGAGGATCAAGGAGAGGGCTCCCCATCTTACCCGTTCTAATGTCGCCCCGATCAGAGGGACAGGTGGAAAGGCGTAGTAGAGCACTCCTGCTGGCCAATCATGTGCCAGAATGTCTATCCCCAACTGAGCATCTGTCTCCTTCAGGGAGAAATAGAGGTCACAGTGTGAGCTAAATCTGCAGGCGAACAGGTCCACAGAGGCTCTGCCAAAACGTGACCATACCTGTTCCACGATCAGTGGGTTCAGGCTCTATTCCGATACCAACAGAGGCCCTCTTGAAAGGGCATCCGCTCCATAATTCAGATCACCAGGGACATGAGATGCCCTAAGTGACAGAATTCTTGGAGCACACCACGTGAGCATCCTACGTGTCAGATCGAGGAGGGCCCGAGATCTCGTCCCTCCTTCTCTGTTGATGAAGGACACCGTGGTCATGTTATCTGATTTTACCAGGATATGATGCCCGGCAACCAGACCTTTACTGAAGAAGTATTTTAATGACAGGAATACGGCCAGTAATTCCAGGAAGTTAATATGTAATTTGGCTTCCTGCTTGTTCCAAAGGCCGCGGGCGTTCTGGTTCCTGCAGATCGCTCCCCATCCTGTTTTTGAGGCGTCCGTCGTGATGACTACACGGGACGACACCCTTCCCAGTGAGACCCCTTCTGTGAAAACGGACGGATCTCTCCAAGGTTCCAGGGCCTTTAGACACTCTGGGTCTATTTTAACTTTTCTGCTTGTTTGGGCAGAGCGGGTTGTATTTGTTGGTTAAACCATACCTGTATGGCCCGCATTTTCAATAATGCATGTGGCAAACAAGGAATGGCTGCCGCCAAGAGGCCCAACAGGCGTTGGCAGGTTTTCACAGGGACCCGTTGGTCCAGTTTAAATCTTCCCAGGCAATGGCGAATGGAGGAGACTCTTTCCTTCGAGAGCCATGCTCTGTATTGGACAGTGTCAATCTGTACACCCAGAAATACGGTAACCCGTGATGGAGTCAGATCGCTTTTCTGTAGGTTTATGACAAAACCGAGAGACTCCAGGTGAGAGATCACCTTAAGGGAGTGTGACTGCACCTGCTTTCTGCTTCCAACCAGAATACATAGTTCCCACACACGTGACGAGTATCGCGCAATACCGGGTTTTTCGCCACCCGTAAAGGCAGAGATGGCGGACAAACAGACTCGAGCTACCACAGCTAAATACATTACTAGCTTGACCAAGGCACAAGAGCAAAATGGCAGTGGTCGGAGTTGAATGAGTTGGAGAAAGAAATCATGGCAGACGAAGCGGACAACTTGTCACCAAGAATTTACTCTGATATCATTAATTATTTAATTACTACGAGGAGTGCATACCGAGGAGCTTCACAGCTTTAAATCCAAAAAAGATATGTAAACAGTCTCAATCATATCTAACCAGCTAAATAAAGGTTTAACTAAAATAACACATAGCCAACAAACAGTCCAAGCTCAACACGGACCAGGACCAGCAGTTTGTTAAGTGTTACCGTGTTGGAAGTTAGCATGTCGCGTTAGCGCATAAAAAGTGCAACGTCTTCAGAGCAGTTCCGAGCAGACTCAGGGAGAGGAGGGGCTGCTGTGAGCTCCTCCGATGAGACAAATCCTTCACGTTTACTTATTTTTGGGATTAAGTGAAACCTGCGCGTTGCCCAAACGTCTACCCGACTGGAACACCCACTGACCCAACACGAAGTAACCATTGCAATTAATTAGAAATAAACAACAACAAAAAACAACGTGAAAAATACACAGCCAGTAGACTGCCTGTAACTGTTGCTCTTGTAGCGTTCTGCCTCCACGCATGATGGTCAACCCGGAAATTCCACAGATGTTACGTCACATGGGAACTATGTATTAGGTGTGTGAGAACTTCCTACATTTCTTTTTAGAAAAAAATTGTGACCACCCAGGCTCTCGTTTCTTCTCCAACTCACAATCCATCCATCTCACCTCAATCTGTTGCTGTATTTGACCATTTTGAACCAATCTCCCTGTCTTCTCTAGAGCAAGTGAAGGGAATTTCGTGTGTTCAAACTGATCCAGAGCACATGAGACGTTCCCTCAGATTAAAATATTTATTGTACAACACAGAGTTACAGTATACAGAGACATTAGCATAATAGAATCATATCCATATGATGATCATGGTCTCCACACCCATAAATGCCTGGTGCAAAGGTACACAGGTATAATGAGCCAAGGACAGAGGCAAACAGTGTTTTGACCGTGTAAGGTGTGTTCCAGAATGTTTAAAGCATATATGAAAGTAAATTGAAGTTCAAGGAGTGTGATACATCATCTAAGCTGAATGAAATATGGAACCTTGAAATGAAGGCAAGTAATGCATGGACTTTGTTAAAATACAGAAAATAAATGACAGACCATTCTACAAAAAGGATCTGATTAAAGAACACTTATTTTGAACAGCTGTCAACTGATCGGGAGCTGTCAACTCATCACCTGTGGTGATTGAGATTTAAAGGAAAACTTTGGCTCCCACAGCTTGAGTTTCAACATTGAGTCAGAGAAGTTTTCAAGATGGTGCCTGTGTACATGGCCTGCCGTTTGTCTCTGCATATGAATTGTTTGTTTGTGCTGATTGTGCTGCTTTTTTCCACTAATGTCAACTCCTTAATGGTGTATGATTGCCAAACTTTGCTGGAAATTGGACTTTCTGTGAGAAATCTGTCTACTTGGGACTTCACCAGACACGGGACTTTGCCCCCACTGCTGTCGGGGATCCCAGCTCATCTGTGCCATGTTTGGATTCCACCGTGCCGGCAAAAACACGTGCGTCGCCGCGGCAAGAAGAGCGGTCAGCTGGTGAGATTAAAAGCTGCACTGAGATACTTTTCTCCAGCTTCTTCGGAAAAGTTTGGATCGGTGCCTCGTCCCTACAGACGCAGGCACGCGCTCCAAAGCCTGCAGAGTTCTCGTTCTTGGTGATTTTAATATCTCTGTGTGTTATCCTGATTTACCCATGGCTCAGTATTTTTTAAACATCATTGACTCTTTTAATCTTGTGCAGTCTGAGACTTGTCCTACACATGAGCATGGACACACTCTGGACCTGGTTTTATCTTGTGGTTTACTTGTTTTTAATGTAGTGAGTATTGACCCTGTGTTTTCAGACCACATGCCTGTTTTATATGAGACTAACTTGTCCTGCACTAAAGCTAAACCTCGTGCTACAGCTCGGCTCTGTCATGTTCTGAACTCTTCCATTGCTGGTCACTTTTCATCTGCTTTTAATCAGAACTGTACCATCCCAGAGAGCAACAACACTGAGGCCCTCAGCTCATGGTTTCACTCCACCTGCACAATGGTCCTGGGGCCTCATGTATCAACCGTGCGTGCGCACAAAAACATTGCGCACGTCACTTTCCACGCAAAACCCCGTATGTATCAAAACTGAAATGAACGTGAATATCTGCGCATCCACGTACATTTCCACGCCAGCTCCCCTGCTTGCGTACGCACGTTTCTGTGGTTCTTGTTCCTTTGGCGACACTTACAGGTGCTTCTGAGAAACTGAAGCCCCACAGTCTGTGGTTGACTCGAGCGGCTTGAAGACCTTTCTTTTTAACCGAGCATACTCTTCCTCCTCATGATTCTACTTTTGATCTGAGTTGATACTGTTGTTGATTTTAACTGTTTTATTATTTGTTTTATCGACATTTAATTCTGTTGCACTTTGTAGCACTTTGAGATTTTCATTAATGAAAAGTGCGTTATAAATTGAATTCATTATTATTATTATTATTATTATTATTATTATTATTATTATTATTATTACTATTAACTGTTCATGATGTGAAAATGATTAATATTCCCACCAAACACACGATTAACAAGTACATCCACATGGACGCGCAAAGTTGTGCAAAAAATAAATGTAACAGGAACGGATACATTCAGCCTTACTGGAGGATATAGATAGTGTAACACGCAGAGCATTTATTTATAAACAGATATAATTCTCTGATCTAGGATATGGCTTATCAGCCGTTTTCAGAAATAATCATTTTTCAGTTTGGCACTGCTGCGCACTGGCGCAACACAGGGGCCGCGCATCACGCGTGCACGTGCAGAAACTGGGGTTCCACAGGAGCTTAGAGGGAGCTGGCAGGTCGATCAGGGCTGTGCCAGTCCAGTCCACACAAAGCCGATTCATGTCCAATGGAATGGTCTCATCCATATGATCCCAAAGGCTGAGTTATGGTCGCGCTTTGAGCGCGCGTGCACCCTCGCCGGTGTTACACGGCAGTGGAGGTGTGTCATTATCTGTGTTTATTGTAGATGTCTCCAAAATGACACGTGAAAGTACACCATTTATAACTTGTATGGGAGTAAAAGCTTCACAGACAAACAGATTGCGCACAAGGCTGCAGCGCGCGCTTTGGAGACTCCAACATCACGTCATGTCATGAAAAGTCTCCACTGAGACGCAGAGACTCGTTTCTTCATATCATCTATTAAATAAACGAAGATCTATGTTCTAGCAAACATCCAAGTAAGTTCCTCTGTGTTTACAGTAATTATGGTAATTAACTCGTGCGCAAAGTTAATATTTTCACTCAGAATGAATGAATGAGCCGGTGGCGCACCTGACAGCAGCGTGCGCGCACACGAATACCGGCACACAATCACTCGTTCTTTGCGTGATGAACACAGTTTATTACTATTCTTACTTAGGATGTTTGTCCTCACTCATATTATATTAAATCCATTGTTTTCCTGAATCTAGAGATCATTTCTGATCGCGCAGGGATCAAACAAACATGTCCTTCACACATGCAGGAAGTAATTTGCATCTGTTTAACATATGTAAATGAAGGCGTGTCAGGGGAGGTGTCTCACGTGCGCTCAGTTCCACGTTCATTGTGATGTACAAAAGGAATGTGCGTGGATACCGGTGTACGCACAGCTTGATAAATCTGGATATTTTTGTGCGTAGACACTTTTCTGGATTTGACCGTACGTCACTTTTCAGTAAGAAATCCACGCAAGTCTTTGATACATGAGGCCCCTGGATTCTGTATGTCCGTTAAAAATCAGATCTCCTAAAATCAAGTTTGAACCCTGGTTGGACGACAACACTAGGGTGGCCAGGAGAGAGTGTTGCAGAGCCAAGCGCAGATATAAAGCGAACAAATTACAGGTGTCGTTTCAAATATTAAAGGACTGCTGGCATCACTATCAAAAAACTGTGAAAGATGCCAAAAGAAAGTACCTGTCAAATGTGATTTCATCAAACAGTCACGGTCCTCATGTTCTGTTTAAAGTGATTGGTTCTGTTCTCAATGCACCACAAACAAACTGTGTTGAATACTCACCTGCTGAATGTGAAAACTTTCTAAATTTTTTGTTGAGAAACTCAATTCCACCAGGGCCCAGATCTCACCTTCTGCTCATGACCCCTCAGTCTCTGTGCCCTGCTCGGCTGTTTTTGACAGCTTTGAACCTGTGACTCTGTCGTCTCTGCAGGAGGTGGTCAGCCACTTGAAGCCAACAGGTTCACCAAGTGATGCTGTTCCTCCTCGTTTACTCAAATAGGTTTTCTTCGCTGTAGGTCCTTCAGTCTTTGCTCTTCTGAACAGCAGTCTGTCCTCTGGTGTGGTCCCTGGAAATTTTAAACACGCAGCTGTCCAGCCTCTCATTAAGAAACCCACTCTTGACCCCTCTGTTCTTGCTAACTACAGGCCAATCTCTAAACTGCCATTTCTTTCAAAAATTCTCGAGAAGGTGGTGTACAACCAGCTATCAGCATATTTGAATGAACAGAACGTTCTTGGGGTTTTACAGTCTGGTTTGAAAGCTGTACACAGTACAGAATCTGCTCTTTTAAAAGTTTTTAATTACATATTTTTAGCAACGAACTCTGGTGACTGTGTTGTCCTCCTGCTTTTAGCTTTATTATCTGCTTTTGACACAGTGTACCATAACATCTTACTTTGTAATTTGAAGCAATGGGGGAGCATACTTTCTGTGTCCGCCTTGGTGACCACATGTCCTCCTCTGCTCCTCTCGTGTGGGGTTCCTCAGGGCTCAGTCTTATGCCCCCTCCTTTACACGTTGTACTGCTCCCTCTTGGCTCTATTCTTAGAAAATATGGGATCTCCTTGCATTGTTATGCGGATGATACGCAGATTTATGTCCCGCTACAGAAAAAGGACTCCAACTCTCTGGCCCCTCTGTTTTCATGTCTGGAGGACATCAAAGCCTGGATGGCTGTGAACTTTTTAAAGTTTAATGAGGGAAAGACTGAGGGGCCATTAGTGCATATTTTGAGTGAAACTGCACCTTTCTCTCTGCGGTTCTGCCAATCGTTTACACGACACCACTGGCCCCCCTCTTTGAATTCGAAGGTTTCTGAATTCACCTTCCAGATTGGAGGTTTTTCGCTGACCCCCCGTTGATAACATCACCCGCTGAGCTTTTGTTTGAACCACATGCGTGCGTGGACAGCCGGCATTTCTATCAACAACAATGGCGGCGGAGACACACCGCTTTCTGAACTACGACTGATGGAATATATTTTAATTCTCATATTTAATTAATCTACACATGAATCTAGCTGCATCTGTGTTGGAAGAGACACAGTCTGATCCAGTTCTAAAATAACTTTTATTGAACGAGGCAGGCGGATGTTTCACATGACATGCTACACTATAAAATATGAAATGTGCTAAATAATAACAGTTTAACAATAATAAACAGTATTAATGTTAGCGTGGGACTGGGAGATATATAAAGTTATCTGAGCTAAATGAAGCTATCTGGACTCAAGTTACTTCATTTAAATGATGCGTAACATGTTGCATGTTATTAAAGTTGAAAATGAAGACACCAGTTTTATTTTGTAAAAACTGCAGCGGTCTGAGATTAAAAGCTGCACTGAGATGCTTTTCTCCAGCTTCTTCGGAAAAGTTTGGATCGGTGCCTCGCCTCTCTCTTCCGCTACGTGTGCTGGACCCCCCCCCCCCCGACGCCTGTCTGGTACCCGTTGGCGGCGGCCATAATGGAACGATTCAGCCGCATGCGCCCTGTTTACAAGGCGCATACTCCAGTAGTATGCTGGAGTCTTATCACTCCAACATACATTTATTCAACACCACAAACTGTATGTCACAAACACTGATAATTAATCTGAACACTATTAAAAACACGTTAACCAAACTGTAACTACGTTAATGAACTGGACTCTGCTGTTTCATACTGGTCCCATCCGAACCAGTCCGCTGGTGGAAGGATCTCAACCTCACAGGAAAAATAAAAAATGAAAACTCAGTTGGTTGTTGTTTGATCAAAGTAAACACAAGCAAACATTATTAGGAACTTTGATTTACCTGCTGTAAATCAGCTGCTTATCACGGACTAAAGTCCGACATCATTGACTAAGTTCTGGTCCACTCAGCGACTGGTGTGGAGCTTGTTAGATGAAGCAGTCCCGCTTGGCGTCAAATCTGTCGACTCTTATCCAAATTCAGCTTTAACTTGTTGTTAGCTGAACTTTTAGCCTAGAAGAAAACAGCAGACGGAGGAAACACGCGTGCGCCTTAGGTGAAGGTTAAA
>JBBPBX010061426.1:7500-21129 GCA_038048925.1 Garcialebias charrua | reverse complement strand
CAAACAAAAAGACAAGACATTAACATTAAGCAAAAGGATTCAATCTTTTGAAATGTTTGATTGCTGAAATTAGCTGTAAGCAAAGTGTATTTGACAAATAAAAATAAAAAGCTTTTAATCTATTTTGTTCACTGACTTAATGCTTTTTATAGTTGGCCTCAATCAAATTATAATTTTCATTGTTTACCTTGCTAGAGAAATGCTAAAATAACTGCTGAAAAAAAAAAAAATGTTCAGGATTTCTCTGAGAAAAATAACAAAACAAAAGCACACATATAGTCAATTAAAATTGTGCTTTTTATAACATTCAAACAAGCAAAAAAAATAATTTTATGATTTTTATTCAGTCAATTTACTAACTGATTCTTGAAAGAAATACAAAATGTACATAATTAGATAAAAGCTGTAATGAAAACAACAGAGAAGACTTCGTCTTTCAATCCTCACCTCCACATGTGCTCAACCGGCTGACCTTTCACGTCCACGTGCCTGTAGTAGGTTCTGATTCTATACCTTAATTAATGGGCGCGTTTAAATTAAAAGGCACTAAAACGCTGAGCCGTCGTCAGAGGTGGCAAATGTCAGCCTATAATTATGTCTCTCAAGAACACTGTAAGCTGATTTTAAAGAGACTTCAGCAACAACTTTACTGTATTTGACTAATCTGGAGAAAAGCAGCAAGTTAATTGTGAAATAATTCTGTTTCAGATGCTTTAGGATCAATCAGAGCAACTATAGACCTTGTTGACTTTATTAAAATAATAGTTCAGATCATCTGAAGTAAGGTGTGGACTGGTTATTAACAATAAATATCTTATCTGTCAGAGACAGCTCCTTGAATGACAGCAGCTTGGACAAACAGGCTTTGACATCTATCCATCTTCTTCCACTTATCCAGGGTCGGGTCGTGGGGGTAGCAGCCCAATTACTGTACATGTTTGACATGTGGTCACTAAATAGTAGACTATATAGAGGACAGGGGACAGCCCAAGGGTTTAGCTTTTACCTAAATGGTTTATTTTATTTTAGTTGCATTGTTTTTAAACACAACTGAAATATAGCAGTACTTGTCAGAATATTTTTTATCAGAATCAGAATCAGAATGTTTTTATTGACATTGCACCAAGGTACAACGGGAACATGTACACACAGTCATCCGAAAGCTGGACCAAGTGTACAAAGCTGCAGCTGGTTATCAGCGCGGCCATCTCATTCCTTATCAGAATGATAATCTTAGATATGAAAAAGGAGAAGAACCATGAGGGTAGATAGTGGTATTACAAAAAAGATCTTTCACATCTTGTCTATTAGGACACAATATGAGACATAAAAAAACTCTACCAGCAAGCACAGTTAAGACAATTTACATATGCATTTGAGGTCCAGGCGGTGAGATTTAGTCCATGAGCCTTATTCAGATCAGCCACAGTTCTGTGATGTTTCCAGCCAGCAGTTCTGATAAGCGCTCACAGAAAGTTCTCTGGGGAGGGGGAGGGGGTGGGGGGTGCGATAGATGCATTTGTTGTCCTTGGTTACTCTTGACCCAGGAGAAATTTGATAGTCAGCCCATTTCCAAGGCTGTTGGGGAGTCAGATTCAGATAAGCTTGATTGTTGGTTTTCTTCAGACAGACAGTTTACTTTTCCTGCAGCCTTGAGTGTCCATCTGGACGATCCAAATCCAATATGGTCTAATTGTGGGAATCCGTTCCACTGATCCATGCTATGAATCCTCCTCCAGATTGATTCCACCTTGCTGACGAGTCCCAAAACCTGTGGGTGGCCTGCGATTCTCAGAAATCGCCTCCACCTTACGGTTAAGCTCGTAAAGCAGCTGATTTATGGAGGTCACGGCACAGATCAAACTTTCACTCTGACTCGGAAGCTTTGACATGGCAGTAATCACCGCTGAAGTCTTCCTCAGTTTCCGATAGAACAGGGCTCGGCAGATGCCGAACAGCAAAGCTCCTGCCATCATAAATCCAATTATGTAAACATCTTCAAACATACTGTGTGATGTCTGTATTCAGTATTTTTTTCTTTTGAGGTTCATCCTCATGTTTTTATTTTATTTTATGATGTTTGTTTACAGGGTAGCATGGTGAAACAGTGGGTAAAACTGCCACTTCTCCGTGAGAAGGTTGACAGATCTAACCCCGGCCGGGGCCCTGGGTGGAGTTTTCATCAGTGCATGCGTGAGTTTTCTCCAGGTACAGTAGTCCCTCGATACTTTGTGATTTGACTTTCGTGGACTCGCTCCATTGCAGTGGACATTTATACAGCACTGTGCATAATATAAAATTAAATTAAATTATTTTTTAAAAGCGCCACCATTGCGTTTTCTTTCATTAAGCCTTCACTGTTTTGCCAGTCTAAAGAACTATGTTACCCAGAATCCATCAGTTCACTTCCCAGAAGTCAACACTGCTTTCAACTGCTGCTTGCTGCATATGGAAAGTTTTGCAACCAAAGTCAGAAGTTCTGTCAGGATAAGCTCACAGAACTGGCAGGAAAGTCACAAATAATTCTGAAGCTGAACTCATCCTTCAAGTTGTATCTTCACTGCTGAGTAGCTGGGCTGCAGTTGATCTGGACTGAGTGTGATCCAGATCCTGGGAGCTACAGGTGACAGATGGCTGCGGGGTTCAGCCTGGTTCTGGTAGCACAGTGCTGATCTGGACCGGGCCAAATGTGGTGGACTAAATTCTGGGAAGAGTGTCCTTCCTGGAGCAGCAGCCCGTGCACATCAATCTGGATGGGGCGGTGGGCTTCGTCATGCTGCACCAAGATGTTTTTTTCATCTATCGGGTCGGACGGAACCAGACTGCTGTTGTTCTGAAGAACCTTTTGTAAGTAAAATTTAGTAGCTACATATGGAGCACACGTGCTATGTGGGGGCGTGTTGGGGGCGTGTCAGGGGGGAGTTCCGGTCTCGACCGCCATCTTGGCAGTCTTCAGAAAAAATAAAAGAAATTCAGGAGACCCAGAGTAATACTTGCCTCCACTGACATTCCCAGTCATTTTAGCAGACCTGGTCTGTGTCAGTGCTTACATCACAAATAATTTTTATAATTACAATTCACTGTGAGAGCTGGTCCAATCTATGAACAGCTGGGTAGATGATTTGGACATTTTTAAAGCCCCCAGTATACGTTGAAGGTACGTTGTTCTTGGCTCATTAATTTTACATAAATTATTAATATACATGTCTTTCAGAATCAATCAACCTTCTGTATGCTGAGTATTAAAAATTGTGAACACTTAATTTTTTATAGTATGCATTTTAACTGATTTACAAAGCTCCGAGTAGGAAATTACCTTATTTTTAATGACTTGAGCTTGTCTAATGACATGTAGACTTCAAATCTTGATTAGATTACTTTATATATAATATGTATTAAGATGCATATATATTATAGACAAATGTTTCTGTCTTTTCATTCACCATTTTAATTTGACAGGTTCTGCTCTCTGAGTCATGAGGGTGATGCATTAAAATACAGCTAGCAGTACAAAATCCAACTCCTGAACTTGGAGCATCTCCTGATGGACTCAGTGTGATTGCTGCTGCCTGGAGAAAGTTCCCTCACAAATACAAGACATGCAGCATCCAGCGGCTGTGGAGGCAGGAGATGAAGTTTACCTGCAGAAGCATCGTCCACACTATGCACAGGTGCATAATCAAACCTCTGTGACCTTGTGTGGACCCACACAGACATGGCTGGACGTCTGCAGAAAGCATGAAGCTTCCTAAAGATATTTCTCAGAGCTTGTACTTCAGCTTCAAGGGAGACATAATTATGTAAATCATGCTGTTCACTTATATTTGCACTTGTTTGTGTAGCTATTTTTCTATAAAATGTATTAACTCACACAATTCATCACGTTGTTACTAGAAATGTTTAATTACATCAAATGTTTACTTGAAAATGGATCTGTTTCATCACAAGTTTATTTCTTACCTGAAATTTATTCATTCAACTTTTATTTGGACAGGGTTAATCCCTGTTAATGAAATATGTTAATACATCAAATGTTTACTACAAATGTGATCAATTTCATCATGTTTACATGTTAGTGCTGAATTAAATGTTTCATAAATGTTTACCACATTAATTTTTATTAAATGAGAAAAAAACAACCACTTGTTATTATTCAACTGTAAAAATATTTCAAAACGAGTCCAGCAAATATAATTTTTTTCTCCAGTCTACATTTTACATACATCAGTAGCAGCATGCACAGGTGTTATTAGCATTAGATTTACAACCACACTAGAACACATGTTCACTAAACTGCAGCACACACATACAATCTGAAGAAGTGTCACCTCTTCACCCTCACATGTAAGCACCAGTATAGTTAACTGGTCTAGTTCTGTGTAACATTTTATATTTGTTTCTAATGCAACCAGTGACACTTTCCACATGAATTCTAAGGTGTGCTCATGTGTTTTCAAAATCATTAGTAGTGGAAATCTCCCTTTAGTGAATGATGGGATTTTAACCTCAGCACATCATTCATTTATACTTTTGTTGGCTGTAACTGGGACCCTGTGTACACAGTTTCGTTCCACCTCACGTACAACATGTGATGTGAATGACAAAGAACCTTGACCTTGACTCTCACACTGTCTAATATCAAAGCCTCTGTCAGCTAACAACGTCCCCAGGTAATAATTTGAGAGAAGATCACAGCTTCTGTTATGAGCTTGTCTGCACCTCCATCCCTTGAAAAGAAAAAGGCACAGGTATTAGACAGAGTTTTATGTGACACATTAAAAAGATGGCAAAGCAAGGAAGTCCTGTATAATATTTAATACTTTAAATTTACTTTTTCCAGCTGGTTTTTATTCAGCTCTGACCTGTTCTCCTGTAACAGATGACTACCTTTCTGTTGGTGCATGAAGACATTGTTTTATATGGTGCTACCTGAGCAACATTGACAATGTATGTGTAGTTTTTTTGCTGCTGGTCCCTGCTCCTCCATCTGCAGCTTCACTGAGCTCTTCTGGAGTTTCCATCCATTTTATACGAAGTTTTGCCTTGACAGGGACGTATCAGAACACAGATCAGCAAAGGTGGACACCAGACCGCCAGGGAGGGCTAAAGCGCTAATCCGCTTATAGCGGACCTAAACAATTTGTTAGCTTTACAGCGGATTGACAAACTTTTATAATTCATAAGCGGATTTGCGCTATTTTTATTTAAAATGCAGTACCGCTAATAACTAATTATCTATCAGTAAAAACAAAAAAACTTATTTACGGGCTCTTAAATCAACCGGACGACTGCTAACAGACCATATCCTGTCAGCGCCGGATGTGGTCCGTGACAAAAAAGCGTCCCCCTCAGTCTCTTGGCTAGAGAGAGCGCTCTCCAGTTAGCAGCCAGTGTGTTACTCTGCAGCCTTATTGCTTGTTTTCGAAGAGTCAGACGAAGAGTTTTTAACATGGAGGGTGAACTTATGGATGTTTCTCAGCGGCCTACGCGACGCGTCTGGATTTAAAAAAGTAGTTCGCCATTTGCCCTCTTCAAAATGGCGGCGGCCACAGAAGCTAAGGACTTTCCAAGAAAACACGGTAAAAACAATTATTTCTTTGCTGAGAAAAAATATATTTCTTAGCTGACTTTATAGCACAAGGTTTTTCTGAGCTTAACCGGTTCACGAAATGGTCAAATCTGCTGGATTAAAAAAAGTAGTTCGCCATTTGCCCTGTTCAAAATGGCGGTTAGCGTGTTAGCATTAGCTTCCGCTAGCATTGCTAATACATAAGCGCTTTTGAAATTGCGGACCTAAATAAATTAATAAGTGCTTTAGAAATAGCTGAACTAATATTTGGATTAGCGTTGCCCAGCACTGCAGATCAGTATTAATACAGTAACAGTAACAACAACAAGAAACTTTAAACAGTTTATTTCACAATAACACAGCTGTCCACTCTGTCTAAAATCAGATTACATTATATAAAAAATATAAACCCAACCTAAACTAGGCTGACCCACTTCTATGAACTAAACACCCGGACAAAATCATGGCAAAAATTATGGCACAACTCCAACAAAACGAATTTATACACTTACCAGGATGTCTGGAACAAACTAGCAGTTATTTTGGGACATGGAGAAAGTTATATCAGGACGTGTCACCGCTGATATCAGGACATTCATCTCCTTTTAGTTACGTCCGACACATGAGCTCCCTCGCGCTGCTTCCAGCAGCAAACAGGAAACAGAAAGTCTGTTTTTTCTATCTACAGTACTTTCAGGTCCAAGTTCCGTTCCTACGCTTTGTCGATTTTGTAGATTGTGCTCTCCGGTGGTTCGGTTCTGTCTTCCTCCGTGTGCCATCGCAGCTGTGATCATGTGAGTTTTTGCTGTCAAGACAGCTTTTTGTTTCTTTAAATAGATATTACGGTAAGTCTTTATTTCATCCCCGAGTTCCCCGAGTCGTGTCTGCATTTGAGCTGAGCACAAAACGCAGACCGTGAGAGCAACAATTCCCTTTGCTCTTGCTTGTGCTACCATTAGCTCATCAGTTCCATCTGAATTAAATGTATTTCACCAAAATGAAATAATTCAGACTGCTATCTAAACAAGTAAGATATTAAAAAAAAGCTAAGTCTGGTCCTCTGGACATTCAAAAAATATATATATATATTGTAGAAACGTTTCGTCTTTTGTCCGAAAGTCTTCCTTAGTCTGAGAAAAGAGATCCAGGAAGTGGTTACAAGAAGAAGTTGATAGATTGCCTAAAAATTTTGAAGCAGGATAAGGCTATTGACAGTATTCTGTACCACAGACTGTACCCAGGGGAGGCCACACCAAGTCTGTATGGTTTACCCAAAATCCACAAACAAGGTGTACCTTTAAGACCAATTGTTAGCATGATTAACTCGGTCACTTACAATGTTTCCAAATATCTGGCATCTGTACTCATCCCTTTAGTTGGCAGCTCAGAACACCACATACAGAACACCATGGACTTTGTGGATAAGGTGAGGGATGTCATCATGGAGACTGATGAAACAATGGTCTCTTTTGATGTTACATCACTCTTTACGTGCATTCCTGTTGATGAGGCAGTAGAGGTGGTCTGTTTAAGGTTAAAATCAGACACCACTCTGAACAGCAGGACCACGCTTTCCACAGAGCAACTGTGTCAACTCTTGAAACTGTGCCTGCAGTCAACCTACTTCACATATGGGGAGCAATATTATAGGCAGAAACATGGGTGTGCTATGGGGTCGCCAGTTTCTCCTATTGTTGCCAACCTGTACATGGAGGAGGTAGAAAAGAAAGCCTTGACGTCCTTTTCAGGGAGACCACCAAGTCATTGGTTCAGGTATGTTGATGACACCTGGGTTAAAATTAAATCTCAGGAAGTCCAACATTTCACTGATCACATCAACTCTGTGGATAAATATATCAAGTTCACACGAGAAGATGTAAAAAATGGCAGGTTGGCTTTCTTGGACTGTGAGGTCTCAGTTTCTGATAGAGGAAATTTGCAAACTGAGGTGTACCGCAAACCCACACACAGACCAGTATTTACAGTTTGACTCCCATCACCCTCTGGAGCACAAGTTAGGAGTCATCAGGACTCTGTACCACAGAGCAGACAGCGTCCCCACTAACTCAGCAGCCAGACAGAAGGAGAAATCACACACAAAACAGGCTCTAGAGAAATGTGGATATCCTAACTGGGCCTTCCTGAAAGCAGAGAAGAAACCCAAACAGGACTCCAGCCAGCCATCAGGTGAAAAGAAGGAACCCAGACCCAGACCAGTGGTCATTCCGTATGTTGCGGGAGTTTCAGAGACATTGAGACGTTTATTTTCTAAACACAACGTCCCAGTGGCTTTTAAACCCCAAAATACATTACGACAAAGACTGGTTCATCCCAAAGATCCAGTCCCCCGGCACAAACAGAGTAATATTGTGTATGCTGTTCAGTGTCAGGAGGGCTGTGATCAGTCTTATATCGGGGAAACTAAACAGCCACTGGCCAAAAGGATGGCCCAGCACAGAAGATCAACATCATCAGGTCAGGACTCTGCGGTCTACACTCATCTCCAGGCCAGCGGTCACTCTTTCAGGGATGAAGATGTTCACATCCTTGATAGAGAGGAACGATGGTTTGAGAGAGGAGTAAAGGAGGCCATCTTTGTGAAAAGAAACCGTCCATTAAACAGGGTGGAGGCCTCCGGGTTCAACTGTCCCCCTCTTATAATGCTGTTATTGCTAGTATCACTCAGCCCTCTGTGAATAGCAAACAACCATCAGGGTGCTAACGATCCATCGTTAGGCTGATGGTCCTCCTTGATCATGTGAGCAGCTGGTTTCGGCTGTCATCAGCCAACTGGTTGTGTAACTGTGAGAGGGTGCTATTTATAAGACTGAGCTGAATACAGCATCTCAGACTGAGGAAGTCTTTCGGACGAAAGACGAAACGTTTCTACAATTTTTTTGCTTTGTTTTGTTTTTTTGAATGTCCAGAGGACCAGACTTAGCTTTTTTTAAGATTTTTCTACCTGGATTATTGAGCATGCATCAGGGTAAGTAAGATATCGTTTGTCCATAATCTTTCCACAGATCCTCGCTTCAGAAGTTTTGAAGTGAAATAAAGTGTTTTAAGTCATACATCTTCATTTCTTCTCATGCTGCATAGAGTAACAAAATGCAAAACTTTAACCTAAAGGATTTAAGGGATTTAAATTAACTCCAGTTATGTGATGTGCAACAGTGATTGGGATCAAGGCTGTGTTTAGCTCTATTTCAGCCATTTTCTGTGAGAAAGTGATTTAAGCATGAATTTAAACATTCAAAATGGCTAAATACCTTAAAAATGTTGCATGTATGAGTATTTATGTGTCGCCACCACTGGTGAATAATTATTTATACGATGTAGACATTGACTTTGAAGTCAGGTATAAATTGTGAGTGAATGAACAGTCCGAGATCCGGCTCCAGACAGCAGCAAAGTTGTGGGATCTGTCTGATTACGATGGAATCAATAACAAAACAAAAGCCCATGTCTGGGAGGAAAATCGTGGGAAGTGCCGCCGAGGGCCTGATTAGCATTCTGTACTGTATTGCACAGGAGCCCCCCAACTCCAGCCCAGAAGTAAAAGAATGACTGCAGAAGGGTGAGGGGGTGCAGAGGTGGAAGAGAGGCTGCAGAGGGCCAGACGGGGGATGCAGAAAGTCAAGGAAGACAGCTTCACAAAGACGGGCGAGGTGTGGAGGGGAGACCAGGGCTGAGAGCGTGAAATCAGGCGGCATGAGGGGACTGGGTTCAAGTTCAACTGCAAATCCTCATCTGCATGTGGAGCTGATGAAGACAAAACGTCTCCGGAGGAATCCTGTCTGACTTGGCGCTGAACAAAAGCCGAGAGAAAATGTATGCTCGGTCAGACAAGGGAGAGAAGGGAATGTTGTCAGATGCAATTTGTCTTTTTTAACGTAAAGCCTGATGGTGAAGTTATTTCCAAAGTGAAGAAATGGCACCAGATTTACATGACAACACCAGTTTTCCTGTTGATTTTTATTGATTTAGTTGGGTTTCTTTGTCCTTATCAGTACAAAGAAGTTGTGAGAAAGATTTATAGTTGTTTGACTTCTATATAGCATCTTTAAATAAAATAAAAGTGTAAAAACAGGATTTAACTTTTTTTATTTGTAGTTTGTGAATAATTGTTACACATTTATTTAATGGCTATAGTTACAGTATTTACTCCTGATTATTGCTTTAATAAATTACATTAACAAAATGAATTTTCATGTTTTTTGTTTTTAAGATTAGTATTTCTATCTTGTTTAGGAATCATCACTGTTTTATCGGAGCTCATTAATTTAAGTCATTAAAATTTGTCCTGTTCTTTAAGATTTTACAGCGGTCAGGATAAAATATAATTTTATCTTTATTTTTTTTGCTTTTTCTGCTGAAATGTATTCACATTTAGTTTCAAATGTGATTTCTGTTTCTGTTTGAACATTACAAATAGAATAAAGGACAACCTCGCCGTTCTTACTGGAAAATGATTGATCTTTTATAACAGATTTGAACTGTTTTTTAGAAATTCTTGCATTATTGTCTTTTTTGCTGCTGTTTGGACTCTTTTTATTTTATTTTGCTCAAAGCTTTTTCTTTTCAGAGAGCTAAATAAAAATAAAGTCAGGAGAAAAAAGAAATACAGGATCAGGAGAGTTTGATTATTTTCAGAAAACCAGCTTTAACTTTCTTTTTTTAGTTTAATTAATTTTGTTTTGTGGTTTGGAATCAGTTCAGAAGTTTAAAAAACTTTTTATTTCTTGCTTTACCCCAAATAGATAATATTAGGTGTATTTAATTTGTTTATTGAATTGTTTTTGATAAAAAATTTGTAATATACACCTAAATTATTATATAAAGGTAAGACACTGGAGGAAGGACAGGTTAATTACTTTAATATTCATTTTCTTGTTTTATGTTTTTTAATAATACTATGAAAACATTGACGAAAATAAAATACCGTTCTGAACTATTCAAAAGTTTTTTTAATAAGTTTTTGATTTTTAATTCAAATGCTGCAAATCAGACAAAGTTAATTTTTTTTTTAAATTTATTAATTTGTCTTAAATTTACAGTAAAACAACTCAACTCTTCTTTGAGTGGTTCGAGTAAAATCCTTTTAAAAATATCCGAAAACAGTTTGGTGAGTTAGATAAAACAAACATTTCTGTCAGCACAAATTGTGCAAAAGCATCTTTTAAAGAATATTAGTGTAATTATTTCCATACAAAAGAATGTGCTCTACTGAACTAAATTATTAAATGTGTAATTTTAGACCTTTTTCCCGCTATAGAGAAAAATGTGTTGCTGAATCCTAAGAAAAATTAGTTTATTTTTAATAGACTGACTTTATCCAGATTATAATAATCTGTACTTCAGCATGTGTTTAGCATGAGGAAACACTTGACTTTGTGTTCTGGGAGACAAACACCATGTAATGTGGATTTAATGACCACCCTCAGCCTGTTTGGGGTCAGGAGTGAAAGATCTGACCTCGGGTCAGCAGGACAAAGGTCATCTGCACTTCATGACCTCCCTCCACAGAACTAAACGTGTAAAACATGTCGGAGAGCGACGGGAGGAGGTTTCTCTGCGTGACCCCGGTTGATGATCTTTTAAATCCACAAGTTGTTTGACCTTTGAACTCTGATTGTCGCGGTGCTTGCCGCAGGCCACTGGGCCTAAAGGCACCTGTGAAATCCTGCTGGTCGCTTTGTGCGCCGACACTCCCTCCTGCTTTAACAGCTGATTCTGGCTGAAACGTGCAACGAGAGGCAGAGACGCAGACGGAAACTAAAGAGGAAATATAACACAGATAACAAATGCAATTCTAAAGAAAAGTAACATTTTATTTATTAAAAGCTAAAAAAAATCATCTCTAAAGCAGCTTTCTATATTCCATTTGTGTTTAAGCGTTGTGTCACAATAATCCAAACATCAATATATTATGAAAATTAATTATCTCCCATACGATGTCACAATAAAAATGCAATAAAGGCCTAGATTTCCTTCGATCAATGCATATCACCCGCAGCTTTTCATGCCAGAGTTTCAGAATAAAAGCACCTTCTTTTGAGAATCGACACTTGAGTTGTGGACATTTTGGTCGAACCTTGAAAAGAACAGTGTGCTCCATCTCTTATCTTGCAGGATCTGTGTTTGGAGTATGGATTATGAACAACTGTCAGCTACTACACAAAAACTTTGCTCAGTATCTAAAATTCACAGAATTATTCCCATACTATTGATTATCTGTGACGGCCATCTTGAATCTCGAGTTAATTAGCTGTGGAATTTCATCCGATGAACGTCCTTATTAAAGTATAAAGACCTGCCCAGGTTGGTGAGGTATATTGGGATATAAACAAACACACACATCTATACACAAACAGACACCAGAAAAAAGAAGTACCGTATTCAAAATTATTTTACATTTTGTTGATTAAATCGTTTTCACATCACCAAAAAAGAGCACAAGAGAAAGCAAAAAGTTGTAAATTATTGATCAAATCCTCTAAAAAGTCTATTTTTATTCCATCTGGAGCTTCTAAAACATCTACCGGTAAGCATGTAATATAGAAAAAGCTAAACTTCAAGTATTTATTTGTATTATTTGAAGAAGGTGTCTGGTTCTTATGGGGTGGAGAAGTCAGGGATGGATAAAGAGGTTGTTGACCTGCTGCTGAGCTGAGTTTAACCTCTTGACCTTGTTTTTGATGAAAGCTCGCAGGTCAGGGCTGAGTGTGGAGGGGATGAAGACCTCCACGAAGAGTCAGACAGAAAGAGGAAGTGTGCCGCAGCCCCATATAGGGCCTGAAGGTCTGCTGTAACGCGTGTGCTAACCAAATAGACAAAAAGGCTGCAGCTGATCAGTGTTCAAACTGATCGCATCATGTATTTCTCATTTTTATTTTTCCAAATCATCTGCCATCTAGTATGTACAAACTACAAACTACCTTAGCATCAGAGCATTCGGCTCATTCAGGAGGTGGGTAAAATATTAAACTTTATCTAGAATTTCCCATGGAAATGTAATTTTTCAATTCATTCAAAAACATTATTTAGAAATCAGCTTCTGTGAACTTGCACATAATCTTCCCATTTTTGACTTTTAGCTAGACTTTACTCTTAGCTCCTCTTCTGCATCTTTTGCTTTTAGCTAGTCTTTTGCTCTTCTTTTTTAGCTCATAGCTAGACTTTTGCTACTTCTATCTTATAGCTACTATTCTGCTACTTTTAGCTTTTAGGTAGCCTAAGCCTCGTGGTACATTTTGCTACTGCTCTGCTATTTTAGCTTTTATAAGAAGAATGTCTTTTGCAATATTTGGTATATCGCTAACTTTTGGTTGCTATCAGCTTTTAACTATTTTTGGGTGTAACCGGGACCCTGAGAACATAATTTTGTTCCATCTCATCATGAACCACATGCAAATGACAATAGACTTGAACTTGAACTTTTAGGAACCATACTTCTTTGTTTATCTTTTATCTAGTCCAGGGGTCTGCAACCTTTACGATCAAAAGAGCCATTTCTGTCCCTTTGTTCATTAAATTAAACGTGTCCGGAGCCACAATACATTACCTGCTACAACTGGGGCTCTCAACTGGTGGCCCACAAACCACTTTAAATTTGTTGGAGGGCACTTTTCTGGACATATAAAAAAAATTTTTTTTTACTAAAAATATCTACGGTAATGATTTTTAACATTTATTGATATTTTTACATTCTATGACAAAATAAAAGACGAGATTCTTGTAAAGAAGGAAAAACAATATAGTTTTTGCCCAGTTTTTAAAAATTAAAACAAACTATGCATTCTTATGGGATTTTTTTAGTTTCTAGTATCCATATATTTGCTAAATAAATTACAAGAAAACTGCAAAAACTAACCCTTTTAGTTGTTATAACAACCAATAAAATTTAGTTTTGGTCAAAGCTTGAAAGAGCCGCAGAGGGACCAAAGAGCCGCATGTGGCTCCAGAGCCGCAGGTTGCAGACCCCTGATCTAGTCTTTTGCTACTTTTCATTTTGTGACTTTTAGATTTTAGCCAGCTTTTAATACATTTAGCTACAATTC
>JBBPBX010061425.1:0-11893 GCA_038048925.1 Garcialebias charrua | reverse complement strand
GCCTTCAAAGAATGTGACGAGGATCAGTCTCAGCTACTACCACCGCTCAAAATCTGAAAAACTGACTACGCTGAGTCTGTTTCGGCAGCCATCTTGAATCAGGTTGACTCAAAGCGTTAACCATCTGCAGGTTCTGAGAGTGTCGTGAGAATATACAGCTGCTGGTTTATGAGATGTTTTGCTAACAGGCAAATAAATGGACGAGCAAACACACACACACACACACACACACACACTTTCACCAGTCAAATGAAGTAGGTTCCATGTGAGGGGAAAATAAAAAACAATTTATCTCAAAAGGACTAAATAATTGAACATTTCCTTTAAGAATCAGTTGTTTCTTGAATTAATAAAATAATTTCAATGTACATTTTGGCTGCAATGTCTCCGGACCCAAAACGTAAACCGTTGAAACGTGTCATTTCTCACCTGTTGTTCATTTTATTCTCACTTTACAGAGAAATCTTGTGTGGAGCTTCTCATTCATCATATTCGAAGCTGTCCTGGGTGCAGCTTTGCAGATGTCAGAGTAGAAGCTGTTAAATGTCCTCAGGGAAGCAATCTGCTGTTTAAAGTTGAGGCCAATTCCCTCCACGAGCCAATCGATCAATACGTGCACGAGAAAGGACTGTAATGGGCTCTGCTTGTAACCTGCTCACAAATTAAGGCAAGTCGAGTTTTTTCATTACTTACACATCCGTTTTCATTTTTCCCATCAGTGGAAGCAATTAAACAATGCTTCCTTAAATTAGGCATTGATTCTTTAGCAATAGTGACACTTTCTAAAAGTAAATAATAACTTGAAGGGTTGTTTCACTGCATGTGACCAGCACAAACAACAGACAATGCACCTCCATGAAAAAGGCCCGTCTTAAATTAGGCATCGATTTCCCTCAGGTGTGGTTTGGGTTCAGTGTTTGAGGCCGTCGAGTCCAGAATGAGTTCGTCCTCTCACTCAGATCAGAGTGTTGTCCATATGGAAGCAGATATTAAAAGAACTAAAGATGAGCCAGTAAAAATCACAGCCAAAGAGGATTCACATGTTTTATGAAGAAATACAAACGTCAAAACAAAGAACAACTTTTCAGGTCATGATTTGCAACATAAAGTGGAGATAAATTAATTTTTAAAACTATTTTATTACAGCAGGTTTCTATTGCCAACCCCACCTCACACACATCAGGCTCCAAAAGTCTAATCCAGACAGATCACACTTGATTTGTTGAAGAAATAAATAAAAATAAATAAAGAATAACGGTTCAAAACTGCCGGACATTTTCTTTTCTCTTCTTTTTTTTTTGTGTGTGTGGATATTCTTTTATTATGAGACTAGAAAATTACACGAACATTTTGAAGCAGCAACAGAATGTGCATTTATCTGATATCGCACAGGAACGTTATACGATTTTGTTTGAATTCACCACATTTTAAATCTCTAAATTTTGATTTTATCAACAACAAAAAAAACGACTAAGCAATTTTTTTTCTTCTTTTAACCAAAATGTGCGACTCCTGTTCACCAGGGACAGAAAATAAATAAATCAAAAGCAAACATTTATGGTAACAAAATGAAGTTCTTCAAATGTTTTCCAGGACCAAGTGATGTCACCTGTTACTGTAAAAATGACGACCTGTCTCCGGTTCTCGTCAGAGCAGAAGTGCCGTTTCTTATCCTGACCAATGTGCACACGTGATCTGGAACACGTGACCAACGTGCACACGTGATCTGGAACACGTCTGTGTTTCTCTGTACAAATCCAGTGCAAGTCCTCACCGATCCGCACAGTTTTTATTTTTTAGCTCCAGTGGAGTTTACAGTGAAAACAGCTACGAGATGAGGCGTACAGTTCGCCTGGGGGGGCGGTCGGGGGGTCAGGCTGGAGGCGAGGCCGTCCTCGCCGAGACGGCTAATGTCACGTTTCTTCTCCGTGTCTTTAATCACGCCTCGCCGACATAAAAACAATCGTTACTTTTCCAGTTTGTGTGAAAAGGAAAAGCTTCGTCCTCCGATGGGCCGTGACGACGAGACGTTCATTCTGCAGGAGATTTTGATTTGAGGAGTTTAACCTTTAGCGGCCGTGAGTTCGCCACCGAGGCCAGCGGGACAGCACATGCTCAAAATAAGAACAATATTTAAGAAAAAAATAAACATAATCATTTCCACATTATCATACAAACATAAACAAGGATAAAAAGTCAACCCCTCCCACCCTGGCAGGTGTCCATGCTGTCCCTGTCCATAAAGTGCACTCTCTGGACGTCGGAGAGACAAAACAGAGGACGTGTGTGTGTGTTTCCAGTTTTTTTCCCATGAAGCCTCAGGTGTGTGGAGGAGGTGGGGCGGCGTGGCAGAGTGAAGGTGTGTGTTTGTGGAGTGGACGTTAATAAACGTAGCCCTCGCTGTAGGGGTGCGGTTGGCAGTAGGGCCCCTCCTGCACGTAGGCCATGTTCTCGTCAAAGTGCGACAGCGGCACCGTGTCCTCCTCGTTGATCTGCCGCTCCATGTCCGTCTTCAGCACCGGCCGCTGGTTGTCGGGGAACGCCATGGAGAACAGAGCCTCGGGGTCGCACACGAACTTGTAGACGTATCTCTCCCCGGCCACCTGCCGAAGGAGAAACGTGCTTTTATTGATTTTATTTTTGTTTAAAATGTAAAAAATAACACGCACACACACATTGAAACAGTTTGCAAATCCTATAAAACTATATTTTAACATGTTTAAACTAGGGATGGGGTCGATCCGATCCAGTATCGGTATCCGCATTCGATACCAGCACAATTTACGTATCGGATTTTCCAATCCAACATGCCGATATTTCCGATCCTTGATGTAAGTCCCCGTTTTTTTATTGTGGCACTACAAGTTGTAATTCTTGTTGGTTTTGATCAACAGATACAGATTTAAACTATACATTGAATTTACATTTATAAATTCAATGCATAGTTTAAATCTGTATCCCTTGATCAAAACCAACAAGAATTACAACTCATAGTGTCACAATCAAAAACTAAACAAAAAAAAAACGGGGAGTGGACTGTTTTGATTTCCCATTATGCTTAGCAGTATTTTAGTGTTCCGGGCTGCACCATGAGTCAGAAGGACGTCTGTGATATAGACCTGCCTCTTGTGTGCTGTTAAAGTTTGGGTATTACCTGTTGTGAGGCTCAGAGTGTCTTCTCTGGGTTTAACTCACACAATGTTAAGACACAAGTCACAGAGTATAGTGTAATACACGTGCTCTCCATTGAAGAAATTCATTATTACAGCCTCATATACTTGAACGGTATCGGATCGGAAAAGTATCGTATCGGTCAATACCCAGATTTAAGTATCGGATCGGAAGTAAGAAATGTGGATCGTGCATCACTAGTTAAACTACAACCAGTTGTATGGAAATAAATAATTCAGTTTGAACATTATGACTGCAGTCCATCTCAAAAACCAGGACAGGGACTGACAAAAGACTAAAACAACAAATAAAGAGCTGGAGGAGCATTTTGAAACTTTTGACCGTAGATTAATTGACAACAGGTCAGAGGGTCGGGTACAAAATTAACCTTTTAGAGAGGCTGAATCTTTAAAGATGGGGTTCACCAGTCTGAGAAAAACTGTCAATATACAGTAGTGGAACCATTTTATCCCAACCGTACACATGTTTTTTGGGGCATGCCCCAAACTACAAAACTTTTGGGATGAGGTCTACAGGGCTATAAACCATATTTTTCCTGAAGTTATACCAAGGGATGTTACAGTTGCACTACTTGGTGTTATACCAGCTGGGCTGTATATTTGTTAAATGCCCTTTTTACTGCAGCCCTGAAATGTATTACAATTAGATGGAAGCAATTGGAACCACCTTCCTACGACTTATGGGTTCAAAAAGTAAGGGAACTGTATAATATGGAAAAGATAACCTACTCATTAAGATTTCAAAAAACAATTTTTGGCCTGCGCTGGAGGCCTGCAGAAGGTTTGTTGATGTAAATAAGTTTAACAAGTTTATCTTCGGTGTACGGTATTTAACCATTCCACCCAAAGACTTTCCTTATTTTGGGGTGGTAGGACGTTGAGGCTACAGATCCGATGCTGAGGTCGAAGAATATCCGTTTATGATGTTTGGCTCATGGAAAACATTATATTGTCAATACTTATGTTATGTACAACTGTGTAATTAATCTGTAAAAATAATAAAAGTACAAGTTAAAAATATATATATATACAATGGAACCATTTTAGATAATCATTGTAAAATTAGGTGATTATCCGATCAGCTGCTTTTCATAATCAAAGGCTTTGAAGAAATGTCTGAGCTCAAAAGACAAGTCCGAAGGAAATGACTGAATGTCTACGATCTTTTGGATCTCAGGTGTGACTGCAGTAGAACCAGGTCCGGTTCTGTTCTGGACTTCACTGCATGGTGTCAGGAACACGCCCACAGATCATCTGTCTGTAAACACAGACCACCAACACTGCTTAAAGCTCTATCAGACAAAGAAGAAGCCAGACGTGAACATCATGTTGAAATGCTTCCGTCCTCTCTGGACCTGAACTCGTTTAAAATGGACTGAGCCAAAGTGGACATCGTTCTGTCATCATAAAAACATTTTTTTTTTTAATTATTTTTGGAAACCAGTGTCACCACATCCTCCGTGCCAAAGTCACAGTTCAAACGCCTGCCTCTCTGATGGTATGGGGGTGCATTAGTGCCTCTAGCATGGAAGCATTCACAGCTGGTGGTCAAGAGGAATGTTGAGGTCAGGACCCAAAGACCCACGTCTGGTAAGATGGACATCAAGAAAGCTCTTAAAAGTTAATAAATGATCAATGAAGAATGATGTGCGTCTGTTGATTAATCAATAAAGATTTTATTGGTTTAGAACAACAAATGCTTCTGCTCAGATGAGGTCCTTTTCAGGGCAGGAATTGCAGGACCAAGTTAAACCACATCCTGAAGCCACTGCAGCAACACGGCCCACAGCAGTCCAGACCTCGCACCAACTGGAAACATTCGACAAATCATGGAAAAAAAATCTGTCAAAGATCCAGCGAGAGCAAGGAGAGTCAAAGACCCAGCGAGAGCAAGGAGAGTCAAAGACCCAGCGAGAGCAAGGAGAGTCAAAGACCCAGCGAGAGCAGGGAGAGTCAAAGACCCAGCGAGAGCAGGGAGAGTCAAAGACCCAGCGAGAGCAAGGAGAGTCAAAGACCCAGCGAGAGCAGGGAGAGTCAAAGACCCAGCGAGAGCAAGGAGAGTCAAAGACCCAGCGAGAGCAGGGAGAGTCAAAGACCCAGCGAGAGCAGGGAGAGTCAAAGACCCAGCGAGAGCAGGGAGAGTCAAAGACCCAGCGAGAGCAGGGAGAGTCAAAGACCCAGCGAGAGCAGGGAGAGTCAAAGACCCAGCGAGAGCAGGGAGAGTCAAAGACCCAGCGAGAGCAGGGAGAGTCAAAGACCCAGCGAGAGCAGGGAGAGTCAAAGACCCAGCGAGAGCAGGGAGAGTCAAAGACCCAGCGAGAGCAGGGAGAGTCAAAGACCCAGCGAGAGCTGGAGAGTCAAAGACCAGCGAGAGCAGGGAGAGTCAAAGACCCAGCGAGAGCAGGGAGAGTCAAAGACCCAGCGAGAGCAGGGAGAGTCAAAGACCCAGCGAGAGCAGGGAGAGTCAAAGACCCAGCGAGAGCAGGGAGAGTCAAAGACCCAGCGAGAGCAGGGAGAGTCAAAGACCCAGCGAGAGCAAGGAGAGTCAAAGACCCAGCGAGAGCAGGGAGAGTCAAAGACCCAGCGAGAGCAGGAGAGTCAAAGACCCAGCGAGAGCAGGGAGAGTCAAAGACCCAGCGAGAGCAGGGAGAGTCAAAGACCCAGCGAGAGCAGGGAGAGTCAAAGACCCAGCGAGAGCAGGGAGAGTCAAAGACCCAGCGAGAGCAGGGAGAGTCAAAGACCCAGCGAGAGCAGGGAGAGTCAAAGACCCAGCGAGAGCAAGGAGAGTCAAAGACCCAGCGAGAGCAGGGAGAGTCAAAGACCCAGCGAGAGCAGGGAGAGTCAAAGACCCAGCGAGAGCAGGGAGAGTCAAAGACCCAGCGAGAGCAGGGAGAGTCAAAGACCCAGCGAGAGCAAGGAGAGTCAAAGACCCAGCGAGAGCAGGGAGAGTCAAAGACCCAGCGAGAGCAGGGAGAGTCAAAGACCCAGCGAGAGCAGGGAGAGTCAAAGACCCAGCGAGAGCAGGGAGAGTCAAAGACCCAGCGAGAGCAGGAGAGTCAAAGACCCAGCGAGAGCAGGGAGAGTCAAAGACCCAGCGAGAGCAGGGAGAGTCAAAGACCCAGCGAGAGCAGGGAGAGTCAAAGACCCAGCGAGAGCAGGGAGAGTCAAAGACCCAGCGAGAGCAGGGAGAGTCAAAGACCCAGCGAGAGCAGGGAGAGTCAAAGACCCAGCGAGAGCAGGAAGAGTCAAAGACCCAGCGAGAGCAGGGAGAGTCAAAGACCCAGCGAGAGCAGGGAGAGTCAAAGACCCAGCGAGAGCAGGGAGAGTCAAAGACCCAGCGAGAGCAGGAGAGTCAAAGACCCAGCGAGAGCAGGGAGAGTCAAAGACCCAGCGAGAGCAGGAAGAGTCAAAGACCCAGCGAGAGCAGGGAGAGTCAAAGACCCAGCGAGAGCAGGAAGAGTCAAAGACCCAGCGAGAGCAGGGAGAGTCAAAGACCCAGCGAGAGCAGGGAGAGTCAAAGACCCAGCGAGAGCAGGGAGAGTCAAAGACCCAGCGAGAGCAGGAGAGTCAAAGACCCAGCGAGAGCAGGGAGAGTCAAAGACCCAGCGAGAGCAGGGAGAGTCAAAGACCCAGCGAGAGCAAGGAGAGTCAAAGACCCAGCGAGAGCAGGGAGAGTCAAAGACCCAGCGAGAGCAGGAGAGTCAAAGACCCAGCGAGAGCAGGGAGAGTCAAAGACCCAGCGAGAGCAGGGAGAGTCAAAGACCCAGCGAGAGCAAGGAGAGTCAAAGACCCAGCGAGAGCAGGGAGAGTCAAAGACCCAGCGAGAGCAAGGAGAGTCAAAGACCCAGCGAGAGCAGGGAGAGTCAAAGACCCAGCGAGAGCAAGGAGAGTCAAAGACCCAGCGAGAGCAAGGAGAGGCAAAGACCCAGCGAGAGCAGGGAGAGTCAAAGACCCAGCGAGAGCAGGGAGAGTCAAAGACCCAGCGAGAGCAGGGAGAGTCCTCCACCAGACAAGAACGAGACAAAACCTCCAACTCCACTTTACAGACTGAGGTTCAAAGCTCCACTCAGACACATCTTCACGTCTATGATTACGTGTTTCTCCTTTCATAAACTTCTCTTCATCCACACAGTCGAACAAAACAACAAGCCTGAAATACTCGTGCTGTGCTTCACCGGCTGGTGAGAACATCCACTAAACACCGCATCAAAAATCTCCTGATGCATAATCAATTACCCAGGTAGAAAACTCTAAAAAACGTTCAGTCTGGTCCTCTGGACGTCCAGAGGATCAGACATCAAAATCCAGAGAACATGTTAAAGAGAGTCTCCCAGTACTTGGTTTTAAACAACATTTACTATTTTCTACCAGGTAATAATAATTTTAGCACAAAATCAAAGTTTGACAAACAAACAAACAAACAAACAAACAGCTCCAAACTTTTAGGTCCCTATAAGGCTAAAAATGACAGTGGTTGGTAGCATGGATGGATGGATGGATGGATGGATGGATGGATGATGGATGGATGGATGATAGTGGTAAACCCACCACTGGGGAGCACAAGTCAGTGTATCTCGTGCCGATCCTAAGCCTGTGTGAAAGTGGTAGAGAGTCCAGGCAGGATGGAGTGGATGGAGAAAAGTTTCAGGAGTGATTTGTGACAAAAAGGTGTCAGCAAAGGTCAAAGGTCAAGACAGTGGTGAGACCAGCTATGTTGTATGGTCTGGAGACAGAGACATGGACAAAAAGACAGGAGAAAGAACTGGAAGTGTCAGAAATGAAGATGCTGAGGTTCTCCTTAGGAGTGACAAGGATGGATAAGATCAGGAATGAGATCATCAGAGGTACAGCACATGTTGAACAACTGGGAGATAAAGTTAGGGAGGACACACTGAGATGGTTTGGACATGTCCAGAGGAGGGACAGTGGTTTGGACATGTCCAGAGGAGGGACAGTGGGTATATTGGTAGAAGGATGTTAGAAATGCAGCTGCCAGGAAAAAGACAAAGAGGAGATATATGGATGCAGTTAGAGAGGACATGAAGGTAGTTGGAGTGAGGACAGAGTGATGTGGAGGAGGATGACTCGCTGTAGAGACCCCTGAAGAGGGATCACTTGAAAGAATAATAATAATAATTATGGATGATAAAGTTCCGTGCAAAATCTGTTCTATTATACTTAGTTTCTGAAAAGCTCTGTCTTTTGTCCACAAAGATTCAATAGAAACAATTTCCCCCAAAATCTCCTCTTTAGAAAACATTGAAATAGTTTTTTAATTTGTGTGTAAATGGGAGATGCAAGGCCAGCAAATCTCAGTAAAAAAAAAAAAAAATCCATATTTATTCACATGTGGGCATTTAAACATCTTGTTCATTGACTTCATCTTATTTTCTGAAAACATCCATAAACCAACAAACAGCACTGAAACCTGGAGTCAGAACATTCATAGGTCTGTCTAATGTGGGAAAGAAAATAAAAATAGTCCTGAATCTGTAGCACATAATGTCCTTTTAAAAAAAATATATATATATATTTCAAGTTTTTGATGTTTTATCTGTACCTTTTGCATGATACCCTTCTCGTAGTAGTAGCGCAGCGACCTGCTGAGTTTGTCATAGTTCATTGCTGGGCGGTTCTTCTGGATCCCCCATCGACGCGCCACCTTAGTGGGACACGAAACACAGTCAGTAATCTGCAGACAACTGAAAGGAAATTCAAGCTAGAAACACAGCAGCTGAAATGATCAACTTCATCATCTACATCTCCTAATGACAGTAATGAGAGCGTCCAGCCCCAGCAGTCCTGACCAGGGAGGTGTTCATTAGGAGGCCGTCAACACACCCAGAGGAGGAGGCAGCAGATGTTGCAGCACCTGTCTCGCAGACCACCCACCATCCGGCTTGCCGTCCAAACCCACAACCCTCCCGTCTTCCATCTGATCTTTACTCAGAACTTTATCTTCAAAATGCATCGTTCTCTAGTATTTTTAATAGGGATGGGGCCGATCCGATCCAGTATCGTTATCAGCCTCCGATACCAGCATAATTTACAGATCGGATTTACCGATCCAACCTGCCGATATTTCCGATCCATGATGCACATAAGGAGAGCACATGTGTTCCACCATACCCTGTGACTGCCGTCTTAACATTGTGTGAGTTAAACCCAATGAAGACACTCTGAGCCTCACAACTGGAAATAATCAAACTTTAATTGCACACAAGAGGCAGGTCTATATCACAGACGTCCATCTCACTCATGGTGCGGCCGGAACACTAAAATACTGCTAAGCATTATGGGAAAGACAACACAGTCCACGCCCCTTAACCGCTACAGTATATTGTGACAATAGGGGGCGGTGTTGCATGCACTGTTGCAGATCACAGAATATAATGTAACAATAGGTTCAATCGACCGAACCAGAAACAGCTTCCTCTGACCTTGTTTCACAAACAAAAAGCAAAAAATATGAATCTCTAAACCTATTTAAAAAACCTATAAACATAATTATCTCTAAAACTAAACTTAATGCGTAGGGGTGGTTGACTGCCCCACTGTTTTTAAGTTTCATTTTTGATTGTGGCACTATGAGTTGTAATTCTTGTTGGTTTTGATCAACGGATACAGATTTAAACTATACATTGAATTTATAAATGTACAGTACTGATGTTATTGGAATCTGTTTTATTTCCCAGATCAATATTAAAGTCTCCACACAAAAAACTTTTTTATTAAAACTCTTTTCCAATAGCTCCAAGATTTTATCAGTGAATATATACGGGGAGTGGACTGTGTTGTCTTTCCCATAATGCTTAGCGGTATTTTAGTGTTCCGTCCGCACCATGAGTGAGATGGACGTCTGTGATATAGACCTGCCTCTTGTGTGCTATTAAAGTTTGGGTGTTTCCTGTTGTGGGGCTCAGAGTGTCTTCATTGAGTTTAATTCACACAATGTAAAGTCTGTAGTTACAGAATATGGTGTAACACACGTGATAATGATATCAGAACTGGATCGTATCAGCCAATACCCAGAGTTAATTATCAGAATCGGATCGGAAGTAAGAAAATGTGGGTCGGTGCATCCCTAATTTTTAATACGTGTGATGAGCCACAACTGCGTGCCTCAAAAACAGAAGATGTTGGTGAAGGTTTGTGTCCTGCATCAGCTGACGGCATGAATGGAGCTCCTGTTAGCTGCAGCTGCACCTTGAGACAGCGTGAGGCTCCATGGACCACTGCCACCTCCTCCTCCTCCTCCTCCTCCTCCTCCACCTCCTCCTCCCTCCACTCCCACCCCCCAACAGTAACTGAGCACCACTGTGCATGAAGTGGCGCACACAAACCCAAGCTGTTCGAGAAGGCCTGACGTGAGGAACATTTTCACAAACACGTCTCGTGAAACAAAACGAGGAGATTCAAACAGCTAAATAAAAAAAAACAGCTTTTATTTTGAAATCCAACCAGACACGATGAAGCTGCTGTTCCTGTATTTTATGACTTTTCTCCAGTTTTAAGACTTTGAAATGTTTACTTTCTAAACACAACGTCCCAGTGGCTTTCAAATCCCAAAATCCATTAAAGACTGGTTCATCCCAAAGATCCAGTCCCCCGGCACAAACAGAGTAATATTGTGTATGTTGTTCAGTGTCAGGAGGGTGATCAGTCTTACATCGGGGGAACTAAACAGCCACTGGCCAAAAGGATGGCCCAGCACAGAAGATCAACATCATCAGGTCAGGACTCTGCAGTCTATACTCATCTCCAGGTCAGAGGTCACTATTCCAGGATGAAGTTGTTCACATCCTGGACAGAGAGGAACGTTGGTTTGAGAGAGGACCTTGAGGTCCGACATCCTCCATCCCAATGTGCTGAAATCAACTCTCAGTTGCAGATGTGTGACGAAAATGGTGTCATTTGTTCATGGAGCAGCTTCGCCCGCCCCTTCTCCACACAAGACCCAGACCGAACATTTTGTCACAGGCGATGGCACCGTGCGTTGTGTGACTGGTTGTTTGTGGGCGTGTTTGTCCATGTGGAAATGTGCTCGCACTTTCAGCTGCACGACTAAACAAACAAACTAAATGAGTCAAATGGCCAAAATCTCCTGGATGGAGGTCGTGCTGCAGACATCACGTCTGGAGGAGTCAGTCTGATGAACACTGTGGAGCTTCAGGATAGATCTGTGGCCAAACCGCAGACGCAGGTGGAGATTCTGGTGGGAAGAAACCCGTACGGTGTCGTGTACTGCAGCGGGACGGGTTCCCAGGAGCTCTGCGTCCCTGTCAGCTATGGATGGAGCATGTCGAGCCCGTAAAGCAGGGGTCTGCAACCTTTATGATCAAAAGAGACATTTCTGCTCCTTTGTTCACTAAAGTAAACGTGTCCGGAGCCACAATACCTGCTACAACTGGGATTCTCAACTGGTGGCCCACAGACCACTTTACGTTGGTTGGAGGGTGCTTTTCTGGACAGTAGGGGTGATTTTACAAAACTTAAAAATATCTAATGATTTTTAACATTTATTGATATTTTTATACTCTTAAGACTAAATAAAAGACCAGATTCGTGTAAAGAAGGAACAAATAATGTAGTTTTTGCCCAGTTTCTAAAAACTAAAACAATAAACTTCATTACTCTGATGCATGCTGCATTCTTATGTGATTTTTTTTTTATGTAGAAAAATTACGTATCCAACTTTGAAG
>JBBPBX010061424.1:6620-21129 GCA_038048925.1 Garcialebias charrua | reverse complement strand
CACTTTTAAAGCAAAATTAAAGTGATTTATCATTTTGTTTGCAAAAACAAACATAGTTGAATGATAAAATATACTGTATATATTTTGAGCAATTTTATGCATAGTAAAAAAATCACGTCAGTCACACTTTAAGTACACTAGTAAATGTACCAAGAAACCGATTGAAAACAAGAACTTAAGGAAAGGTTCAGTCAAATAAATATGAATCACACTGACGCATGGGGCAATTGCCAATCCATAATACGAGAAACATTAGGAGCCAAGGGTGCACTTCATTTTACAACAACAGAAACGGTTTTGTTTCAAAGGAGCAGCTCTTTACGTTTACTAGATCAAAACAAGAATCTACTTTGACCAAGAAGCACGTACTTCATGAGCCAGTCAAACTGCTCTTTGTCTTCTGAACAGCCAAAGTCTGTGGTCCACGCGTGGCCGATGGTGAACTTGTGGAACTTCAGCATGTCCATGACGCCCACCTGGGCCACAGCGCAGCCGAACAGCTCGGGCCGCTGGTTCACACACGCCGCTGGGGGGAGGAAGCACACGAACAAAAATGTTACGGACCGTAGCTAGGTTGTCACAGTTAAAAATGTTGGGACTTCATCTGATCTGTGTGAATCTTCAGGACACACCGACGAGCAGGCCGCCGTTCGAGCCTCCGTTTATGGTCAGCTTGGACGAGGACGTGTATCCTTCCTTGACGAGGTACTCGGCTGCACACTGGAAGTCTGTGAAGCAGTTCTGCTTGCTTGCGAGCATGCCAGCTGAAGAGAAAACAAACCTAAATTATAGCAGTTTGTGTTGATTTTATTGTAAAAAAAATACACTCGGTACACGGATGTCCCCTCGCAGAGAGATTTGAATAGTGAATGTTTGTAGTTTTTGACAAGTACAGGTAGTCCCCGAATTACGAGCGCTCTGATCTACGAGGTTCCAGACTTACGAGCTGGCGAATTTTTGGAAAAAACGCAAAAAATACTGAGTTTTCATGTGTTTTTTCACCACAGTTAGTTAGCTAAGCATATGGACACACGTTTCCGATCATTTTTATGCACTCATAAGCAGTTTTTGGATGAAAATAGAGTGTTTTTAGTCGCGCTAGCGAAACCGTTCCAATTTACGAGCGAAATTTCGGACTTACGAGAGACATGGCAACCGTTCCAAATTACGAGATTTCCGGTTTACGAGCGCCTCGTTGTAACGGATCTCGCTCGTAAATCGGGGACTACCTGTAGACCTTGTCTAAATTTAGTTAAAACAAAAATATCTAAATCAATTGCAGTATTTTATAGGGTTCGATATCTACTAAATGATAAATCTTTGTATCTGTTATATAATTCATTGATTGTGCCACATTTGATTTATTGTGTAAGTGTATGCAGGGTATATGCAGAAATAATGAAGTTAATTTCAATACCTTTTCAAGACTTTTTAAAGACCTTCCAAAATAAATTCAAGACCTTATCGTCACTTTGTTTTATTTAGCAACAAATTTTTGATTTACAAAACTGCTGTTGTTTTCAATTAAATCTGTGAATCTCAAACCTACAACAGAACTGAGATACAGTGGAAAGAAAAAAGTTCAAAAGAAGAAACTGAACCACGACTAGGTTTAAGAAAATATAGCTTAGGTTACAACAAGACTCGTAGCTATTTTAAAGTAACTTGGTTGAACAATGGCGAATAAGAAATAAACAGTAATCATTACATGTGCCTCAGTGCAGTTGCTTTGCATTCCAGCAACTCTTCAGTTTGCACCAGCTCACTGAGTTTTTCTTTACGTCTCCTTCTCAAGACATTGGACTTGGTGATCAGTTGGGCCATTAAAGAACCTGACTTTCCCTCTGCCTGCTCTGCCAACTGATCTGCATCTTTTTGCAGAGAATCGCACACCTCTTGTAGAACTTTTTTCTTTTTTTTCAGCTCTTCTAACTCAGCTTCAGCGTTTATGCCCATCGAGGCTACACTCATCTTTTTTTTTTACAAAATGTACAATAAGCCTCGCGGTTATTCTCGGCGATAGGCCTCAGCCATTCTTGAAAATCAGGCATCTCCAACCAGGAGTCAGAAAACTTGCATTTACCCATTGTTCTCACGGTCTCGCGGCAACTTACTCGGACAAACAGACTCAACTTGGAGATAAAGCCGCCACGTATGCGCACAAGATAGGCCTAGCCGTAAAGGCTGTTGTAACCCGACACTAAATTTGTGTGAAGCAGTTTCCGAATCCTCCGCGGTGAAGAAAACAAATATTAGTCATACATACTTTTTTGCTGTCAAATTATTTAAAGCTAGAATAACAGCAAAAAAAAAATAATACCTCATCAAATCGCTTTCAAGACTTTTTAATACTTTTCAAGACCCTTAATTTTACCAAAATTGATTTATCAACTTTTAATAACTTTCAAGACCCCGCGGATACCCTGTGTATGGGGAAAAGCATGCAAAAGCAATACAATGCCTATTTTTATTATGCAAAACAAGATTGTGAGAATTATAACCAGAAATCATTATTGTCACCCTTCTGGTGTATTATTTTCTCAAATGAAGCTACTGAAATTCTATGATTTGGTCGATTACAACATTTTGTTACTTATGTATAGAGCACATAATAATATACTACCATCAAATATTCAAAGGTTTTTTGTGAAAAGAACAAGCTGTTACAATCTTAAGGGTAAAGATGTGTTTGTTAAACCACAGTTCAGAACAAGTTTGAAGGGAAGAACTACAGTAATACAAGGCGTAACATTGTGGAATAATTTAATGCCAGTATTTAAAGAAGCTAAATCAATTTCTGTATTTAAGAAAATTGTCAAAGTTGAATTGTTAAACAAATATGATTGAATGTAACTGAGTAATCCATATATTGTTGGTTAAACGAGTTATTTACTTATTTTGTTATTAGAGAGCAATTAGTTTGTATTAGATAGATAGGAGCAGATTTAATAAGATATTTTCTTCATCTGCTACCTTTTCATTTTACACCTTATATATTTTTTATTCTTTTCATTTGCTTGACATTTGTTGTATCACATTTTGTAAAATGAATAAACTTAAAATAAAAAATAAAAAAGTTTTTGCTACAAGATACTCAAGTGGGTAGGAGTTACACCGTGTAGAAGAACAGTAGGCTGTTGTTTTGTTCTTGTCCAAGGCGATGCAGAGACAAATCCTGGCGAGCGAAGATAATTTTATTAACCACTAGGTGCAATGGTGGAGCAAGGGGGTGGCCAATGGTGGCCTTGACCACCTTAGATTACTCTTCAGCGACCCCAATTATTTGAGGAAAATATACTTATAAGCAATATAAAATCTAGAAAGCATAGTTTCCTTAAATTATAGTGGTGGTTGGTTTACATTTATTAAAGCAACGTTTCCCCATCATTAAACAAGAGGGCACCCCGCCCTGTCAAAAAAACCGAGCACCCTGCCTATCCAACTGACACCCCCCCACCCTGTCAACAACTGCACACACTGACATAGCATGGGCGTAGCCAGGAATTTATGAGGGGCGGTTCGTTTGAAGAAAAAGTGGACCTGGAAAGAGCAACACGCCTCGGTGGTTGACTGGAAGTGCGTCAGGTTGCCACTCCAAACTTTCTCTCGACTCGGGTTCGATCCTCACTTGGTTGAACTCGAATCGTCGAAGTGGGCAATATTTCAACTTATTTTACGTTTGTCTTTTATTGGATAAAAAAAAAAGGAGTTTGTGTTAACCACAGGCATATTAAGTCTATGGTGTTAACCGGTTCGACATTAGCGGCGTCTCCATACCTTCTCTTTCCACCTCTCTTAACACAGAACTTGTGTTGTGCGGGAGTTGTAGGCGGGACTTCATAGGAAAAGTGGGCGGTTCGTTCGAACCCCCCCTGGCTACGCAGTACGTGCATGCATAGCACTAAGCTAACGGCACGCAATACAGACGTGCTAATTCTAGAAAGCTAAGGTAGCGCTCCACTTCCCTCACGCTGAGCCATCTAACACCAACTGCCCCCCTGCGCTATGTGCCTCGGTCTCCCCGTCTCCACCCACGTTGAAGAGATGAGTGCCCTGCCAAAGCAAGTAACGTAGGGGAAACACTACAGTTTAATGGTGGTGGCCATCTTGGATTTTGACCTGGCAAAGAAACCTTTTACTGTATATGCTGCACCCACAAACCAAAATGGAAGTTGTAACCTCACTAACTTTTCAAGTTATCTTGCTCACATTAATGGACAGAAGGTATTTCCAATCCCCCCCTTTCACTCCACAACAGGGGATAACAAAAGTGTTTTATTTAAATAACTAAAACTGAGTAAAGAACTGTCATACACATTAAGAAATTGTGTATGCATTTCCACAAACACAAGTATGTAGAGAGGGTTAAACAGAAGAAAACATTTGTCACTGGAGCAGCCCTTGAAAGTTTGTTTACCTTTGTGCCAGGTCTCCCCGTACTCGCCCCCTCCTCTGATGTTGGCAACAGCTAAAACTCCTCCCAGGTGTCGGACAAAAATGAGCCGAGAGACGCTGTAGCTCGGTGTGATGGAGATGTTGAAGCCCCCATAGCCATACAAAAAACCTGGATGGGAGCCATCCAGTTTGATTCCCTTCTTGTGAACAATAAACATGGGTATCTGAGTGCCATCTTTGGAGGGGTAGAAGATCTAAAATAATAATAATAATGATGATAAAAAAACACAAAACAAAATGATTCAAAGGAACTGAGGAGACAGAAAATGAAGATATAAGATGGTGGAACAGAACAAGCGTTTACATCATTCACATCTCTCTTTCAGTCTGAGTCATGAGCCACAAAAGATGAACCATACAATCGTGTTCTCAGGGCATTTGCGGATCTTCACATTTGCTATATTAATTCCAGCTGCACTATTTCTCAAAAATAAAACAAGAATCATTTGTGACATCTTTTCAGAAGCGGAACTGAAACTGGATCTTCTCGCAGATGGTTAAAATTGGTGGCGCTGCCTTCACTTTGTAAACTAAAAAAGCACACCAAGGTCTAATGAAAAGATTCTTACAAACAGATAAAAATCAAAGATAAAAGGGTAAAAGTAATTAAAGAGTACAGTATAGATGACAGTGGTCAACACAGTCACGTACATCTAAACTCAGTTTTTAATCAGATTTCAGCACTTGAAAATTAAAAGTGTTTAGAACTTTAGCAAATGTTTCTTGAGCAGTATTTTTATTTTTTTTTATAATTTGTGATTTAAAAAACAAACATTTACTTAACATGGACAATCCATGACTCAACGTGACGTACCTGGGTGGTCTGGTAGTCAGAGGGGTTGAAGCCTTTGACGGTGACCTCTCTGAAGATGTTTGGCTGCAGTGGCTCCTTGGTTAGGTCACAGTGGTAAATGATGGCTAAAAAAGGACAAAGTGACATTCAATTTGAGTCTACACAAGTGGGAAATTTATTTCACTACACAATAGGGTTTATACATTAATTTACGTTTTGAGGAGATGACTTTAATCTGTTTAAAGTAGTGGTTCCCAACCCCGCTCCCTGAGGAACACCATCCTGCATGTTTTAGTTGTTCAACACACCTGAATGAAAGGTGATTAACAGGCTTCTGCTGAACTTAAGGAATTAAACCACTGAATCAGGTGTGTTGGAGCAGAGGAACAACTACCGTACTTTCTGTTGTATAAGTCGCATCTATTATGCGTCACCGATGACGTGTTGCGTTTGTTATGCATCACCATTGACCACCCGGAAATGTGGGCCGGTGTTGAGCCAAAAATCGATTGGCTGCCAATATAGCGGCCGCAGGAGCGTCCACGGGAGGACTTTAACAAGAATTTACAATTATTCAAACAATAATTTGTTTGCTCGCCATTATAGTAAAGGTGTTTCTCAGTTGAACTTTTCCTTAATCAATGCACTTGAATGATCAAATCAGCTGCATTTCATCTGGGCGGCGCGGTGAAATGCAGCTGATTTGACATTTGGTCCAGCAGTTCCAAAGCGAGACGAAGGTGGCTCAGTATGGCAAGCCAAGTGTCTCATTAATAGCCATTTTTACTTATTAATAAGACACTTGGCTTGCCATGTAGCTCCAGGGCCCTCTAGTGGATGCAAATGGTAATGTTTAATATTTTTCATGTCAGAATGAATGAAATCGTCAGCTCTCAGCCCAAAATTGTTATAAACATGGGGAAAGAACATAGTAGTTTCTTCGGTGTATAAGTCACAGGACTTGCAAATTTATGCAAAAAGATGTGACTTATATGGCGAAAAAAACGGTAAATCGTATAGGATAGTGTTCCTCAAGTACCAGGGTTGGGAACCACTGGTTCAAAGTACAGATTTAGGGGAAATTGATTTCATAAGCTTATTAGGAGTTTCCAATTCCCCTCAAAACTTCTGTTTTTGTGGCTTTTATTGCACAAATGAATAAACTGAACTAATCTGTGTGCTATGCTATTTGTCAAAATCAGTAGTACTCATTTGGTGAAATAAATGGTACAGTATTGTAACAAGCACTTTGGATCAAAATGAAGCAGCACAGCTTTAGGATTTCATATTTGATCATTTATGCTCTTTAACTGCGTTAGGAATAACATTTACATGATGTCTTCTACGACTAGACAAGTTGATTCTACTTATCATAAATTAAACATTTTAGCTGCTTGGTACCTGGGGATAAAAAGGAAGTGAAATAGTAGAAAATCTCAGAGTCCCTCTTTCGTCCTGTGAAGCCAACTATAGAGCCAACGTCGAGAGGGAAGGTCCTCAGCTCCTCCCCTGAGCTCAGACGGTACATCTTCAACACATTCTTCACATCGTGGAGGAAACACACAAACAGATAGCTGGAGTATGTACAGGTGGCAAAGACTGGGGGGAAAATACAGCAAAAACAACAAAACAGACTGATTAGTTGGTATCAGCTAAAGAATGAGAATGTTTTCTTGTAGTTTGGTCACCAGTTTTCTAGCAGCTCACCAATAACATCTTTGTCGTGTTGAGGAATAAGCTCCTTCCAGTTGCTCTGATCAGGAGAGGCAAAATCGATGTTGATGAGTCTGTAACGCGGAGCGTTTAAGTTGGTTTTGAAGGTAAATAACGTGCCCTCGTTGGTCACATATTCATACTCGGCATCAAAGTTGTCGATTAACTTCACCCATGGCAAAAGTCCTAAACGTTAAGTAAATCAAAAAAGTTTTAATGTAAGAACAAAACCACAGTTCACAAAATAATTGAGGAAGAGCTGGACTTGACAGGTTGTTCAAAAGGAGAGGCTTTATTTCAACGTTTTAAACCAGAACTGTATTTTCTTATTTAAAGAAAAAATATATATTTTTTTAAATCTGACAAGACTTTCTAAATGACTTTAAAAAAGCTTAACATGGTGGTTATTAAAAAAGAGAAAACATTTATACCTGTAATGCCCTGAGGAGTAGTTTCCAGGTCACAGTACCACAATCTGTTGACAGGATCACAACCCTCTCTGATCAACAGCAACACATAACGCCCATCATCTGATACCTGCAAGTAATTTATCACTAACATTTAATGTAAATCCAGGTGAACAGTCTAGCTGAGCCTCTTGTACTGTGAGGCATACCTCCGCTCCGGACATCCATTTGGAATGGTCAGGAAATTCGGCACACAGGACGTCCTCAGACTGCGGAGTTCCCAAAACATGAAAGTACAGCTTCTGGTGCAGGTTAGTGGACGTCTCAGTGCCTGAGAGGCGCAACAGATCAGAAACGGCATTATTTTATGTGATGAAATGAGAACGGTGAAGATCACAAATAGGCCTGTTACGATAACACGTTTTTTTTAAATGGACGATTAATTGTCTCAGAAATTATTGCGATAAACGATAATATTGTTTGAAATTTAACAATAATTGTCAAATTTTAGAACGTTGATTTGTTTGGAGTGTAGTACCTTTTTGACCACCTGATGGCAGTATTTTTTTCATTCAACCTTTATTTATACAGGCTAGCCTCGTGGTATAAGATAGTTTGAACCAAAGGACGGATAGTTGACATGGTGACATGGCAGATGCTCGTGTGATTTGAGATCTTCAAGCATAGCATTTTTCACACCATGCTTTTCATAAATAAATAAAAATCAGTAAGCAAGTTCTCACCTTCTTTTTACAGAGAAACAACTTTTTACATGAAGGCACAGGTTTCAATTGTGAATTATGGAGCTTGACAAGACAGAGGTTTATTCCGAGGTCGGCCTGTTAGCTTAGCTCGTAGCTTAGCTGCTTTTAACGATCCAAAATCGTGATTTTGGATCGTTAAAACAGATTTTTTTTTAAGAGAAAGGGAGGGGTCAGTAAAGAGCACCCGAGTTGAGCCGTGTCTTCCGTAGAAAGAGAGAAACACAAAGAAACGATAAAGCCGATAAATGAAAATGAGGTTGATAATTTTCATTTATCATGAGATTAATTGATTCATTGTTTATCGCAACAAGCCTAATCACAAAATTGATTTGGGTCAGTGTGGATCAAAGATCAGCTCTACAGTATCCAAGCATTAGACCAGACTATTTAACATCTACTTTATCAGACTATACAAAAAGCCAGATTAAAAAATTTGTAACAATATTGTCATAATAATAATATTAAATATTGTTTTCCAACTAGTCTTTGTTTTTATGATTACCAACCATCTAAAAACATTGTATTTGTAATAGATCACAAGTATCTCTGTACAGTATTTGTCCCATCTTACCGTCACTTTTGCCCTCTTGCTCAGGATAGGAATTGTAAAAAAGACCCTTTCCATCATGAGTCCAGGACATGCAGCTGAATTTGACTCGCTCCAGGCGGTCATCTAGAGGCGTGGCACCCTCAACCCGCAAGAAGTGGATCTCCACCCAGTCAGACCCACTGGCACTGGTACCATACGCAAGGTACTCCCCATCCTCAGAAAATGCATACCCTTAAAGTAATAAAAAATAATAATGATTTAAACACAGTTGACCAAATCTGTTTAGCTTGTTTTTTAGCTAACAAAATAACATACAGTATAACAGGATTATATGTGCAGCAATTTTAATCGTAATTACAATCCTTGTGTCTCAAGTGTCTTTGAAAAAACAATACAATGGGATTCATAATGTGTACAACTCCTCCAGGGAGTTAATAAAATAGCATACAATTAAATGAGCTCCATAATAACTAAGTAATTAAAATACATATACTGTAGTGTTATCCATAGATACCTCGAAGGGCAACAGTCCCATCGTCAGAAAATGTGTTTGGATCTAAGAAGACTGTAGGCTCAGCATCTAGACTCTCCTGCACATACATCACACTCTGGTTCTGGAGGCCTGTGTTGTAAAAGTGAAAGTATCTAGAAACATGGAAGCATGGAGAAAAGATTCAACAAAGCACGCACATCTGGGCAATCAAGGACAAAAACAATACCGTATTTGCAATGCCAATGTGAGAAAACGTATTGTGAATTCAGATTTACCAAAGTTACCAATGCATTAAAAAACAAACTGGAGAGCACAACAAGCTTTATTTTGACAGTATACACAGTGCATCATTATTACTATTTTAACATGTTTATGTAGAATCCTCTTGAATAAATATGCCCATTTTAAACAACGGGCGATATGGGGGAAAGGAAGCACACCACATGAGAGTACAAATCACAAATAGTGGATCAGTTAGGTACAAAAACCCTACAGAAAAAGTATTTAATGTCTTGCAAGTAGATAGTTTTGTACAGGGCTAGAATTTTTTTTTAAATTTTTTTTAACTTTATTTAACAATTAACAATACAAAACAAACAAGTACCAATTCTTACAATCATCAGTTATAAAAGGTGATTCATGACAAAGTGTAAATAAAACAGATAAAGAGCAATAATAAAAAAATATATATAAAAATACAAACTATATCAGGAAATTGAAATCAGCCAAGAAACTAAGAAATTTGCCAGCATTTTTTTCATTTACATATTTTAAAGATTTTGCATAGGACTTTAGCTCATTCTTCCAGTGGTTCACATTAGGTTTACATTTGAAAAAACGACATTTATGAACGTAATGTTTAGCCAATAAAATCAAATTATTGATAGCATATTCATTATTTTCAATCGTGTTAATTAACCCAAATTTAATTTCTTTCAAAGTGAGAGTCAGTAGCTGAATCCCTTTGGATTGGATCCACATTTTAAAATCAAGCCAAAATTGTTTAACTACCCTGCAATCAAAGAAAAGATGTTCCAGGTTCTCACTCTCTGTTTCACAAAAAACACAATTTCCAGTGTCCATTTTAAATTTTTTCCTTAGAAATTCCTTAGTAGGATAAATTCTATTTAAGATTTTAAATTGAACTTCTTTGGCTTTAGGCGGGACTGGATATGATAAAAAATTAGTTCTGATCTTTTTAATGTCTGCTTTACTAAAGTCCTTCAGAATATATTGTCTCCTATTTAAATTAGGAGAATAGTGATGCAGTAATTTGTTTCTCAAAAATTTGTTGTTGCATTGATAATCAGAGACAGCAACTCCATCAATACAGAGTTGTTTCAGACCAGGGGAAATATCAGAGAATAAAATATCTTGTCTCACCATAGCCCTAAGAGAGACTGGAATAGCCTTTAAAATTTGGTTATATTTTTTCTCATCACAATGTAGTTGAAATTTTTTACAGAACTCTTGATATTGTAAGATGTTTCCTTCGTTGTCCATGAAATGCGCCACAGCCCATACCCCTTTAGAACACCATTCCTCGATAAATATAGATTTTTTGTTAATTAGAATGTACCTATTGTTCCACACTGGTGTATTGTGTGGTGTGAAATTATGACTGAAAGTAAGTTTCCAGTAAAGAAGAACCTGTTTATGAAATTCTGAGAGTTTCACTGGCAATCTGCTAAATTCAAAATCACATTTTAAGAGAAAATGAAGTCCCCCTATCTTATTGAACACCAAATTGGGTATATATGACCAAATTGAAAGATTATTATTTAGAAAAGATTTTAGCCATTTAAGTTTCAACGTACCATTCATAATTTCAAAGTCTATTGCATTCCCTCCACCATCTTCGTAAGTTTTAATCAAGTCATTTTTACATATATAGTGATTTTTTTTCCTCCAAATGTAATTAAAATTTAAAGTATTGATAGCCTTTATCATCTTGGTTGATATAGGAAGGGAATATGCTGGATAAATAAATCTGGAAAGACTGTCCATCTTAGTTAATAAAATCCTACCAAAAATTGAAATGTCCCTCTGTGACCACCTATTTAGAATCGATTTACATTTGTCAATATTGTTCCAAATATTCACCTTGTCAGAGATCATTTTATCCTTTGTTATCACTACACCCAAGTATTTTACCTCTTTTTTAACATTTATGTTACATAATGATAACGTCGGCTGATCCTTCAGGGAAAATAGCTCACATTTATTAATATTTAATCGAAGTCCCGAGGCTTTAGAAAAAAGATCTATGGTTTGAAGTGCTACAGGAATCTGATCTTCATTTTTCAAGAAAAGGGTTGTATCATCAGCTAGTTGACTTATTATTATTTGCTTGTCCATTACATCAATTCCAGTTATTCCACAGTTTTTAATTAGTATGGACAGCATCTCTGCGACCATTATGAATAACAATGGTGAACTTCCACAGCCTTGGCGGATTCCTCTACTAATACTGAATCTGTTACAGGTTCCATGACTTAGGGTTACACAACTGTTTATGTCTTTATACAGCATCTTAATTAAATCTCTGAAGTTTTCGCCAAATCCTAAATGAGTAAGTGTTTTAAAGATAAATGTATGTTCAACAGAGTCGAATGCTTTGTAAAAATCTAAGAAAAGAATAAATCCGTTTCCGTCAATCAAATCACTGTAATCAATTAAGTCTAAAACAAGTCTAATATTATTGTGAATAGATCGTCCTTTCAGAAAACCTGATTGAGTTTCACTAATTATATCTGAAATTCCTTTCTTGAGCCTAGCTGCAATAGCAGCAGAAAAAATTTTGTAATCCGTATTCAGTAAGGTAATAGGTCTTAAGTTATCTAAATGTCTTTTATCTTTGCCTGCTTTAGGGATCAGAACAATCAGTCCTTGTTTCATACTTGACATCAATTCTCCTTTATCAATACAATCCAATAAGGGCTAGAACATTTATTTTTATGCTAATATGAGCTAAACAGTTTATCTGTTTACAGCACTTAACAAATAACCTGCTTTGAGTTTATTTTTAGGGTTCAGGCTATAATAATCAATAAAAAAACACCTTCATTCTTTTGATTGATTTTGTTCCTGGTGATATTCCAGAGACCAACATAACAAACAGACATCCTTAGGCAGAACTATTTAATTTAATTTGTTGAAAGCACTGAATAATTACTGAACTGTAAAACATATGAGAAATCAATCATCCTTTTAAAGAATAGTGTTTCACTTTTAAATGTTGATTAAAACCTCTAAAAATTGTTTAGCAGTTAATCTACATACATCACACAAAACGTAACCCTTTAAAAAAGAAAATAAATAAATAAATCTGTTTAATTTAAAGGGGACCACACATTCAAAATTCAATTTTTAATGTTTTTTTTACTCAACTTTGGGTATTTACTTAATAAAAAACAGTCCTAAGGCCAAAAAAATGCACCCAGTGGTTTATTTACTCTAAGTAGATTTATTTTACTGTGATAATATAGGTTTCGTTTTTGAAATAAACTGGAGATCAATCTCGCTTGTGACGTCACAAGCGAGAGGACAACCCACCCCAACCTGAGTCCAGCCCCTCACCTAGCAACCCCATGTTAGGCTCAACCCACTTCTGTATTAAACACATGACTGTTGTTTTTCATGATTTCATCTCATCTTTTGTTTATATGTTATTAATTTCATGTGTACAGCACTTTGTTGCAGCTGTGGTTTTTTAAATGGCTTTATAAATAAAGTATAATTGTTATTTTTATGTTTTAGTTCAATTTTTAGTGTATTTGCGATCTCTCCCAACGCGCCGCCGGCAAAAATTAAACGAGCATACCCCCGGCGTAGAGACCGGTTGCGACGGGACCCTCTTCTGGCTTGATGGAGCGGAGCTTCAACTGTACAGCCTCACTGAAGCCTCACAGGAGCCTCGCAGCAGCGAGGACCTTCTCCTTACGGATTAATTTACGGGAGACACTTGGTGAACTTTGTGTTGTCTTGACTGGAACAGCGATAACTCCCAAAATCGCCGCGTGCAACGAGCGGAGCTGGCGAACACCGGAAGAGGAACAAGCTAACATTAGCATCGGATTCGGGTGGTCTAATGCTAAAAGGAGCAGCAAATTGCGGCGCGCTCAGACGGGTTTCGGTAAGTTATCTTAAGCTAGCACTAACAGTAAGTCAAATGAGTAATAAAAAAGAGCTAATTTTAAAACAACAACACATTACAGATACTGGCTGTTACAGAGGGCGTAAACAGATCTTTGAAGGGCGTGGACTTCAGAACTTGTATCAGAAACCGGTCGTTCAAAACGAAAGTTAAAAATGGCAGAATTAAAAAGGGTATAATTGATTATCTAAGAATTATTTTGTGCATTAAATTGAAGGAATAGGGTCTGGATAGCCCACAGAAATACCATAAAAATTTAAAAAACCCATCTGAGGTCCCCTTTAAAAAATTGCTGTGATTCTTTGCTATAAACCTTAAAGATGAAATCTGTAGAGCTGTAGTATTTCATCCCTCCAATAACAAGTCTGTGTGTCCCAAGACCACGGTGCTGATGCTGAATCAAACACTGACTAAAACAGCAATGTATATCCTCAGGCAATATTCAATTCTTAAATTGTAAAGGGAATAACTGTATCATTTAAAATAGTTTGTGCAATTCATAAAAATGGAAGGCATGTATTAACAATTATGATGAACTTACTTTACTGTACGCCTCTTTTGAGCAGCCAGAGAGAAAAAGTGCAGTGACAGCGTGAAGCATTGCACAAACCATCGCTGCCCTACACAACAAATGATATTACGGTTTCCAAGGAAGGTTTCCTCACCTGCTTCCCCTCTTAAAAGGACAGCTGTACTTGGGATAGTCATAGAGCTCGGTCATCCGCTCCTTGAACAGATCTCGCACCTCACATTCTTCTAAAAACGGCAACGTCAGCTGGTTCTGAGCGTTGACAAAAGCCTGGTGGGGGAACACACAACAAAGCATTGCTGAACATCACACAGCAACATCATCTCAGTAACTAGACCTTCTTGTTCTGTTCAACCTGTGCTGTACCTCTGATGGTCTCATTCCTAATTGTATCCATTCTTGTCACTTCTAAGGAGAACCTCAACATTTTCATTTCTGCCACTTCCAGTTCTTTCTCCTCTGTTTGTCAATGTCACTGTCTCCAGACCATACAACATAGCTGGTCTCACCACTATCTTGTAAATGTTTCCTTTAATTTTTGCTGCCATCTTTTAGCTGCAAATCATTACTAAAACTTTTCTCAATCCACTCCATCCTGCCTGGACTCTTTTTCACTTCTTTACCACATTCTCCATTTTCCTGGACAGTG
>JBBPBX010061423.1:0-21130 GCA_038048925.1 Garcialebias charrua | reverse complement strand
TTACAGGTAGTCCCCGATTTACGAGCGCTCTGATCTGCGAGGTTCCAGACTTACGAGCTGCACATTTTTGGAAAAAACGAAAAAAATACTGAGTTTTCATGTGTTTTTTCACTTCAGTTAGCAAGTTAAGCATATAAACACACGTTTCCGATCATTTTTATGCACTCAAAAGTAGTTTTTAGATGAAAATAGAGTGTTTTTAGGTGCGCTAGCGAAAACCGTTCCAATTTACGAGCGGATTTCCGGATTTACGAGCGAAATGGCGGCCGTTCCAAATTACGAGATTTCCGGTTTACGAGCGCCTCGTTGTAACGGATCCCGCTCGTAAATCGGGGACTACCTGTATATTTGTTGAAAATATTTTTTTTTCATTACAGATTGCTGCTGGCTGCTCTCCATTACAACAGCAATGGCAACAGAGACATAGCCAGAACAAAGGACGGTGTGGAGAGATACTCAGTGTGCTATCCACGCTTTAAGAAAGGTGGATGGTCTGTGCGTCCAGTGAAAGACGAGCCAACCTATGGTAAAACGATTTCTGGTTAGGAGATTTTCTGTTTATGTATATCTGCCTCCTAATTGAATTTGTATGATTACAGACTATGCGACAGCACTACTCCGGAAGCTGCAGGAGACCTATAACAGGAACCCTCAACTGCTGAGCGGTGCAATACCTGCAGAGAGGTCAGCTGATCCTGGACCACTCGCAGCTGTGTGGGACAGAGTGGACAAGCAAGAGGCTGTTGGGCAATATGTCAGAAAATCAAGGTTTTCAGCACAGGTATATTTAGGTCCTTATTTACAGAATTGGTTTACAGGGACAATTTGCATGTGTCAAGGAAACTTCTGAAATGTAATACATAGTTCCCAGACACGCCCCCAGTATAGTGCAAACCGGTTTTCGCACCACATCTGTAGGCAGAAGAAGGCAAGATGGCGAACTAGCAGAGCAAATTATACGGACAATAATACGAGCTACCAAAGCTTCACCATGGAACAAGAGCAAACTGGCAGTGGTCGAGTTAAATGAGTTTGAGAAAGAAATCATGGCAGACGAATCAGACAACTTGTCACAAAGTAGTTACTCCGATATCATTAATTATTTAATTAATACAAGGAGCGAGCGCAGACCGGCTTCACAGCACACCGGCTTTACAGCTTTAAATCCAAAAAAGATGTGTAAACTGTCTCAATCAGATCTAACCAGCTAAAAAAGGTTTAACTAAAATAACACACAGCCAACAAACAGTCCAAGCTGAACACGGACCAGAACCAACCAGCACTTTGAGTCTTACCGTGTTGGAAGTTAGCATGTTGTTAGCATCTGGAGCGTGGCTCGCCGGAGCTCAGGTCGGACGGCGTGCATCCACTGAGGCGGCCGCGGAGGCACGTCCACGTCCCATGGGACCGACGCGTCGCCCGCACGACTTGGCTCCCGTCCTCCTTCTCCAACTGGGACGGTCTGGTGGACCGTGAGGAGCAGAGGAGGCCATTGTCGCGTTAGCGAGATGCTAAGCTAACAGCATGCAAGACGGTTTGCTAAATAATGAAAAAAAAAACCCAGCTCTAACACACAGACAGTTGTACTCTAACATTGTTCTGACATAGTTTCACAAAATGATTTATGTAGAATATTTTGTTTACCGGCCAAAAGTACGACGTCTTCCAGAGCAGATCAAAGCCAGACTCAGAGCAGGAGGGGCTGTTGTCCAGTTTCTCCGATGAGATAAATCCTTCCCGTTTACTTTTTTTTTGATTAACTGAAACCTGCGCGTTGCCCAAACGTCTACCCGACTGGAACACCGACTGACACAACACGAAGTAACCATTGCAATTAATTAGAAATTAACAAAAAAAACAACGTGAAAAATGGACATCCAGTAGAACGCGCTCCAACTGCAGCATAGCCTACATGTGGGAGGGTCAAAAAGGACAACCCACAGATGTGACGTCACATGGGAACTATGTATTACTCAACTGTAGTTTACCACTTACTCATTTGATGTAACACTTTAGGCTGTACAGTTTGAAAAGTAAAATTTATCATTGAAAAAATTGCTGTCTATTACAAATGACATCATATAATGTTTATATGTTTGACACAATGTAAATAACTGCCAAGCAACTTTCAAATGTTTTCATACAATTTTATTATGTACAACTTATAATTTCAGAGGGATGCTAGTCCAAACTAGGCCATTGGAAGCCGTTGTAGTGTCCTGCTCCATCTGGGAAGGCTGCTCTGATGGCGTTCACCACACAAGACGGCAGAGGCTTGCGTATGTGGCGCCCAAGGATGCCATGGCTCCAACGAACCATCTGCCGATAGGCAATATAACGAAATTGTCTGCAATATAAAAAATAATAACATTGTCAACAATGTCCCTTTAATTTTTTAGATTTTGTCTAAAACTTTTGTCCACAGCCTTATAGTTTTGAGCCAGCAGCTAGAAGTGAAAACAGAAGTAACAGAGCTAATCTAATGAGAAGTATATTTATAACAACTAAAGAAGAGCTAAATAACATTTACCTTGAATACATGCCCAGATATGAGAACCCTGTATGCTTTTACTCAAAACTATAAGGCTGTGGACCCTCAGTATTGATCCTGTGTATATCTTTCTTCATATCTTTCTTAGCTAAAGCAGGGCTATTTAGGCTATAAAAGGCTATTTATTTTAGTTACTAAGGAACGTTCTGATAACTGTAATTTTGTGCAGTAAACAATTTGTCCTACTCAACGTGTTCTTTATTTATATGTGATGCTTTGAAACAAAAGTCTATAATTATGATATTGTAGAAAATATATGTTCTTACTCATTTAACTGCAGACGTATTGGCCCATGCTGCTCTCTAAATGTGTGATAGGCCAGCCTTAGTACATAGGGGTTCAAACAGCAGCCCGCAAATCCAGGATGGCCAGTGACACAGAGGATGTGAGGTGCAGGGGGATTCAGACTCTGCAACAGCTGCTTGAAAGGTTCCAGTTCCTGACAGCACACACTTTGGATGACTTGGTCCATTGGTACACAGTGTCCACACTGACACCTGAGTATGCATTACATAATGAGGAGAAAAAGTAATGAAAATTATGGTGTGATCTTGAAAGATTTTTTACACACATTTAAATAAAATTAGGTTTATTTGTATTTAAATGCAGCAATAATATTAGACATGGGATTTGCAATGTTCATAAATTGCAAAAGTCCCAAATTGGATCAGAAAGAAATGTTTAGGGAGCTAAACATTTTAATGTAGTTAAATCCATCAGTGGTGTAATTAATGCTGTATCTGTATATTTAGGCTATATATAAATATAAACCATTTTTAGCTTTAGGTAGTATATAGGAGCCAAGATGGTGTAGTGGTTAGGGCGTTTGACTTGGGACCCGAAGGACGCGGGTTCGCGTCCCGGCCACTACACATCTTGGGGTGTCTATGAGTGCACACCTATTTCTCCAGCTCCCCGAGCGCCTTCTATGGCTGCTCACTGCACCGCCTGGTAGGTGGTTGGGTTAAATGCAGAGACGAATTTCGTCTGTGTATGGGAAACATACGCAGATGACAAGATTAGACAATTATTATTATTATTATTATCTAGAAGTTATTTGGCTAGATATTTGATGTAATAGAGATGACATATTTTTGTCAAAACAACTTCACATTAAAAAAAAATTCTTACCAGTTAGCATTTCCAAGTCTGTGACCATTTTCATGTTCCCACGTTTCAATAGCTCTTCTTTCACCATTTAGATTAGCTCTGTTACTTCTGTTTTCACTTCTAGCTGCTGGCTCAAAACTATAAGGCTGTGGACCTCCAGTATTGATCCTGTGTGCAATCTCATATTCAGGATCTGTCGCCTCCTCCTGGTGCGACGCCATATCTTTCTTAGCTAAAGCACGACCTTTCCCCTCCTGTGATGTCACTTCCGGTTTGCCGCTGAGGGTGCTATTTTTAGACAGAGTAGCAAGGGAAGACAAAAAAAGGTAGTAGTAGCACATTTTATTTTGAGATATGAAACGTATTTTTGATGAAAATTGGAGTTTTAGACATGTTAGGTTGAAAAGGCAACTACATGTGTTTAAAGTGAAAGATACGCTTTAAACACACCCAATGTGATCTGTATACAGTACTCACACTAAAACGCATGTTGAGAAGTGTTTTGCCGCTAGTGTAATTGTTATAATGTCGCGTGTGAAGAAGGAGAAACAAACTGATCTGCAAGCAGTTGCCTTTAATCCTTCGAGCGTCAAAACCAGAAACAGAATGAATGAATTTACACACGAACACTTCTTCTTCTTCACCTGGCAAAACCTGGGGAGCACCTCGCTGGCTCCTCCTACTGGGTGAGAGAGAGATGAGGCCACATACCTCACCAACACACCACACAGCCCCCCCCCCGAACACCCAGAAGGGCAAATACAAAACATATCAGTCTCTCACAGGGGCCCTAATCAACCTGCCGAACCGACTGCGTCGACTCGGGGGCGGAGAAACGGCTGGCACCCGTGCAGGAACAACATTTTGTGCCACAGGGGGAGGAACACAGTTGGGGGGAGAAAACGGAAGATGGGGTCGAGCAGGAGGGCGGCCGCGTCTAGGAACCTGAGCCGGCAACACCTCTTCATCAACCAACACATAGGCTGGCTTCAGGCGGTCCACTGTAACCAGCTCTCTACGCCCACCCATGTCTAAAACAAAACTTTTCGCGCCCCTTTCGAGCACCCGAAACGGCCCGTCATACGGAGGCTGGAGGGGCGAACGGTGGGCGTCACGTCGCACAAAAACAAAACGGGCAGACTGGAGTGCTGTGGGCACAAACGCCTGCGGGAAACAATGGTGCACAGGACCCGGAACCAAAAGACTACTCTGCGAATAGGGGTCCACCGCTTCGGGGAACCGTGGAGCGGCAGCGTCTAACAAAAACTCCCCTGGGATTCGTAAAGGCTGACCAAAAACCAACTCGGCTGATGAAGCGTTGAGGTCCTCCTTAGGAGCTGATCGCAACCCAAGCAGCACCCACGGCAAACGCTCCACCCAGCCAACGTCTGTTAGCGCAGCACGTAACGCCGCCTTAAGAGACCGATGGAAACGTTCAACCAACCCGTTAGCCTGAGGGTGGTAGGCGGTAGTGCGATGCACCTGCACCCCCAAGGAGCGCGCCATCTCGGACCAGAGCCCTGAAATAAACTGGGGACCTCTGTCTGAAGTGATGTCCGAGGGCACACCAAAACGGGCAACCCAAGTGGAGAGGAACGCACCAGCCACGTCGGAGGTAGTTGTGGAAGAAAGAGGAACGACCTCCGGCCACCTGGTTGTGCGGTCGACCACTGTAAGCAGGTGTGTGAAACCCCGTGATGGGGGCAGGGGACCAACTAAGTCCACATGCACGTGGTCAAAACGCTTGGCTGGAATGGGAAATGGTTCCAGTGGTGCCTTAGTGTGCCGGTGCACCTTGGCACGCTGACAAGCCACGCAAGCCGCTGCCCAACTCCTCACCTCTCTGCGTAAACCAGGCCACACAAAACGTGCGCTGACTAGTTTCACAGACGCGCGCACACCTGGGTGCGAGAGAGAGTGAACAGAGTCAAAAATGCGGCGGCGCCAACCTGATGGAACCACTGGGCGTGTCCGGCCTGTGGAAACGTCACACAGGATCAAAGGACCGCCCTCTCCCAATTTGACCTCCTCTAGCTTAAGCCCTGAAACGCCGGCACGAAGGGCAGTTATATCAGCGTCTCCCGGTTGGTCAGCGGCCATGGCAGAAAAATCTACCCCGAGGAGCACAGGACAAACGAGCACCCGTGACAGACAGTCTGCCACTGAGTTGGATTTTCCAGCCACATGGCGGACGTCCGTTGTAAACTCTGAAATGGCCGCCAAGTGCCGTTGCTGACGTGCTGACCAGGGCTCCGAAACTTTAGACATTGCAAACGTGAGTGGTTTGTGGTCCACATAAGCCGTAAATGAACGACCCTCCAGCAAAAAACGAAAATGCCGTGTAGCTAAGAATAGCGCCAACAACTCGCGGTCAAAAACGCTGTACTTGCGCTCGCAGTCCCGCAATTTACGGCTGAAAAATGCCAACGGCTGCCATGCGTCGCCAACGCGTTGCTCTACAACGGCCCCCACAGCTATATCTGAAGCATCAGTTGTCAACGCAATCGGGGCCTCTGAATCTGGATGGGCTAGGAGTGCCGCACTAGCTAACGCGGACTTAGCACCATCAAAAGCAGTGATCCGGTCCGGGGTCCAAACCACTGTGTCAGTCGCCTTCCTCGAGCGCAGGGCCTCGTAGAGAGGCTGCAGGAGATGGGCTGCATTGGGAATGAACCTGTTGTAAAAGTTCACCATGCCCAAAAACTCCTGCAACTTTTTAACCACCAGAGGACGTGGGAACTCTGCCACCGCCTGCACCTTGGCAGGCAATGGAACTGCACCCTGCGCGGAAATTCGATGACCTAAAAAATCGATCACCGGTAAACCAAACTGGCACTTAACCGGATTAATGATCAAGCCATGTGCATCCAAGCGCTGAAAAATTTCTTTCAGGTGCAACAGGTGCTCCTCGGTTGACGAGCTGGCCACCAAAATGTCGTCCAGATAGACAAACACAAAATCGAGGCCACGTAACACGGAGTCCATCAGCCTTTGAAAAGTCTGTGCTGCCCCCTTTAGTCCAAACGGCATGCGGAGGAACTCAAAAAGCCCAAAGGGGGTGATTACTGCAGTTTTAGGTACATCGCTGGACTGCACTGGGACTTGATGGTAGCCGCGCACCAGATCCACCTTAGAAAAAATGGAAGCACCCGACAACCGAACAGAAAAGTCCTGAATGTGCGGAATGGGGTAGCGATCAGGCGTCGTCACGTTATTTAAACGGCGAAAATCGCCACATGGGCGCCACGACCCGTCTGCTTTTGGTACCATGTGAAGGGGGGAGGCCCACGGGCTGTTAGAGCGTCTAACAATACCCAACCTCTCCATGGTACCAAACTCCTCTTTAGCGATGGCCAGTTTAACAGCGTCGAGGCGGCGTGCACGTGCGAAAACGGGCGGTCCCGTAGTAGGGATGAAATGCTCGACCCCGTGTTTAGTTTCTGAAGAGGAAAAAGCAGGTGTAGTTAGAGAGGGGAATTCTGCCAACAAACCTTGAAAAACATCTCCTGAAACTAAAACATTAGCATGAGTTAGCGGCCCAGCCCCCCCAGATACACATGGGAAAGTTGCAAAAGTTACAGCGTCAATAAGTCTGCGGTTAGCAACATCTACTAACAGTCCATGAGCACATAAAAAATCTGCCCCGATAATAGGAACAGTCACTGAGGCAACAACAAAGTCCCACTCGAACTCACGACCATGGAAAGAAACTGTTGCCCGTCTAGTGCCAAAAGTTCCAATGGGAGAACCGTTAGCAGCAGTTAGCAGTGGGCCACTGCCTCGGCTTGCTAATTCAGGTCCAACAGGGTGGACCAAACTCTTCTGGGAACCAGAGTCAACCAGAAAACGACGTCCTGACAGGGAGTCTGTGACGAAGAGCAGCTCACCTCGCTCGCCAGCGCCCACAGCTGCTACTGAGCGCCGGCTTCCTCGTTTCCCGACACCCATGCACATGGTGGGATGCAGCGCTTAGCTTTGTTTGCGAACCTCCGGTGGTAGAAACAAAGGGAGCTCCCCCGCCGAGTTCGCGCGCCAACAGCTGAAACCGCCGCTGGCTCCTCCATCTCCACCGTCTGCTCCGGCTCCACCGATGTACTCTGCACCGCGAACCGTCTGGTAGCCAGCAGGACCCGGTCCGCCTCCTCCGCCAAACCCCGGTAATCACCGGTAGATAAACAAGGGGAATTGGCCAAAGTAGCCCTCACTTGCGACGGAAGCTGGCGCAGGAAAATGTGAGGGAAAAGGAAACCCCCGTCGTCTGAACCAAGTAGCGACAGCATTTTGTCCATCATGTTCACAGCCGTGCCGTCACCCAAACCCGGCAGCGATAGCAGTTTATCAGCCCTCTCAGTTGAAGTCAAAGTGTACTTCGAAGCAGAAACTCTTTGAGGGCGCCATATTTGTCCACGTGCGGCGGGTCGCGCAGCAGCGGCATGGCTTTGCGGGTTGACTGCATATCCAGAGCTGACACGACCAAGAAGTACCTGGTTTCATCTGCGTTCACGCCTCGGAGGCGAAAGAGTGCCTCGATGTGCTGGAACCACGAAACCGGGTCGCTCTGCCAGAACTCCGGGAGCTTAACACTCGCTGCGGAAACAGAGTCGGCTGGGGTCGGCTGCAACAGCTGGGCAGACGTCGCGGCTGCGGGGTCCGACGAAGAAACAACATCCTCGTCTGATCTTGACATATTTCAAGCGGGGTCACCACTGTCGCGTCTGAAGAAGGAGAAACAAACTGATCTGCAAGCAGTTGCCTTTAATCCTTCGAGCGTCAAAACCAGAAACAGAATGAATGAATTTACACACAAGCACTTCTTCTTCTTCACCTGGCAAAACCAGGGGAGCACCTCGCTGGCTCCTCCTACTGGGTGAGAGAGAGATGAGGCCACATACCTCACCAACACACCACAATAATTCATTTCAGAAACATTTCACTGAAGTATAAATTGATGTATAATAACTAGAGGTATTTACATTAAGTTAACCAATACTGAAGTGCAATACAGTGTACATACTGTAGGTTCTGTAAAAGAAATCAAATCATTTATATATGTTTGCAAAATGTAATGATAAAAGGAAAAAACAAAGTAATAAAGTCATTTGTACCTTTTAAAATGTGATCTAATACGTTTTTTTTTAAGATCCAATGTGACTGCTGTGATCGCTGGTTCCATATGGAGTGCCTACGCTTCACAGAAGACATCATCGAACAACTGAGGGAAGCACCTTGGGAATGTATGCTATGTTGCTAAGTAAATTGTTGTTTCTGAATATTTAAGCGTTATTGACAATGTAAGTTTATTTGGGGGTTATTCTGTTTTTTTATGATGTTAAATGAAAAAGACTTTGTAAAAGTACTTTTGTTAAGATAAAAATTTGATAAAGAAGCAACATTATGTCAGAAATACATCTGTGTAGTTTGACATGCTTTAATGTAGAATTCCACATCAGATGTGGATGTCCCTTGCTGAGAGACTTTTGGAGGAGTCCCTGTGTCAGTCTGATGTGAAAGCAGTCAGCACGGTGGCACAACTGGTAGAGCTGCTGCCTCTCAGCGAGAAGGTCCAAGGTTCACATCCCGGCCGGTCCGGGGGCCTTTCTGGGTGGAGTTTGCATGTTCTCTCCGTGCATGCGTGGGTTTTCTCCGGGTGCTCCGGTTTCCTCCCACAGTCCAAAAACATGCATGTTAGGCTGATCGGTAACTCTAAAAATTGACCCTGGGTGTGAGTGAGACAGGTCCCTCTTGTAAATGAGTCCCCGTGGCTCAGCGAGGATAGCCTGTATAAATAAAGGTTGAATGAAAAATAACAGAGGGTTTCCCAACAATAAGCAAGTCAACTTGGGTAAAACAGAACAATCTGTCTTATTTTGCCATGGTATTATTTTAAATTCCACATCAGATGTGGATGTCCCTTGCTGAGAGTCTTCTGGAGGAGTCCCTGTGTCAGCCTGAAGTGAAAGCAGTCAGTAATAACAGAGGGTTTCCAAACAATAAGCAAGTCAACTTGGGTAAAACAGAACAATCTGTCTTATGTTGCCATGGTATTATTTTGAAATTCCACATCAGATGTGGATGTCCCTTGCTGAAAGTCTTCTGGAGGAGTCTCTATGTCAGCCTGAAGTGAAAGCAGTCAGTAATAACAGAGGGTTTCCCAACAATAAGCAAGTCAACTTGGGTAAAACAGAACAATCTGTCTTATTTTGCCATGGTATTATTTTGAAATTCCACATCAGATCTGGATGACACTTGCTGTGAGTCTTCTAGAGGAGTCCCTGTGATAGCCTGAAGTGAAAGCAGTCAGTAATAACTGAGGGTTTCCCAGCAATAAGCAAGTCAACTTATGATAACAGAACAATCTGTTATTTTACCATGGTATTATTTTGAAATTCCACATCAGATGTGGATGTCCTTTGCTGAGAGTCTTCTGGAGGAGTCCCTGTGTCAGCCTGAAGTGAAAGCAGTCGGTAATAACTGAGGGTTTCCTAGCAATAAGCAAGTCAACTTATGTAAAACAGAACAATCTGTCTTATTTTATCATGCTATTAATTTGAAATTCCACATCAGATCTGGATGAGACTTGCTATGAGTCTTCTGGAGGAGTCCCTGTGTCAGCCTGAAGTGAAAGCAGTCAGTAATAACAGAGGGTTTCTCAGCAATAAGCAAGTCAACTTATGTAAAACCGAACAATCTGTCTTATTTTACCATGCTATTATTTTGAAATTACACATCAGATCTGGATGACACTTGCTATGAGTCTTCTGGAGGAATCCTTGTGTTAGCCTGAAGTGAAAGCAGTCAGTATTAACAGAGAGTTTCCCAACAATAAGCAAGTCAACTTGGGTAAAACAGAACAATGTCTTATTTTGCCATGGTATTATTTTGAAATTCCACATCAGATCTGGATGACACTTGCTATGAGTCTTCTGGATGAGTCCCTATGTCAGCCTGAAGTGAAAGCAGTCAGTAATAACTGAGGGTTTCCTAGCAATAAGCAAGTCAACTTATGTAAAACAGAACAATCTGTTATTTTACCATGCTATTCTTTTGAAATTCCACATCAGATGTGGATATCCCTTGCTGAGAGTCTTTTGGAGGAGTCCTTGTGTCAGCCTGAAGTGAAAGCAGTCAGTAATAACAGAGGGTTTCTCAGCAATAAGCGTCAACTAGTGTAAAACCGAACAATCTGTCTTATTTTGCCATGCTATTATTTTGAAATTCCACATCGATCTGGATGACACTTGCTATGAGTCTTCTGAAGGAGTCCCCATGTCAGCTTGAAGTGAAAGCAGTCAGTAATAACAGAGGGTTTCTCAGCAATAAGCGTCAACTAGTGTAAAACCCAACAATCTGTCTTATTTTGCCATGCTATTATTTTGAAATTCCACATCGATCTGGATGACACTTGCTATGAGTCTTCTGGAGGAGTCCCCGTGTCAGCTTGAAGTGAAAGCAGTCAGTAATAACAGAGGGTTTCTCAGCAATAAGCAAGTCAACTTATGTAAAACTGAACAATCCATCTTATTGTACCATGGTATTATTTTGAAATTCCACATCAGATCTGGATGACACTTGCTATGAGTCTTCTGGAGGAGTCCCTGTGTCAGCCTGAAGTGAAAGCAGTCAGTAATAACAGAGGGTTTCTCAGCAATAAGCAAGTCAACTTATATAAAACAGAACAATCTGTCTTAATTTACCATGCTATTATTTTGAAATTCCAGATCAGATATGGATGTCCCTTACTGAGAGTCTTCTGGAGGAATCCTTGTGTCAACCTGAAGTGAAAGCAGTCAGTAATAACAGAGGGTTTCCCAGCAATAAGCAAGTCAACTTATGTAAAACTGAACAATCCATCTTATTGTACCATGGTATTATTTTGAAATTCCACATCAGATCTGGATGACACTTGCTATGAGTCTTCTGGAGGAGTCCCTATGTCAACCTGAAGTGAAAGCAGTCAGTAATAACTGAGGGTTTCCTAGCAATAAGCAAGTCAACTTATGTAAAACCGAACAATCGGTCATATTTTACCATGCTATTATTTTGAAATTACACATCAGATCTGGATGTCACTTGCTATGAGTCTTCTGGAGGAATCCTTGTGTCAACCTGAAGTGAAAGCAGTCAGTAATAACAGAGGGTTTCCCAGCAATAAGCAAGTCAACTTATGTAAAACAGAACAATCTGTCTTATTTTACCATGGTAATTTTTTAAAATTCCACATCAGATCTGGATGCCACTTGCTATGAGTCTTCTGGAGGAGTCCCTGTGTCATCCTGAAGTGAAAGCAGTCAGTATTAACAGAGGGTTTCTCAGCAATAAGTAAGTCAACTTGGTTAAAACAGAACAATCGGTCTTGTTTTACCATGCTATTATTTTGAAATTCCACATCAGATCTGGATGACACTTGCTATGAGTCTTCTGGAGGAGTCTCTATGTCAGCCTGAAGTGAAAACAGTCAGTAATAACAGAGGGTTTCCCAGCAATAAGCAAGTCATCTTATGTAAAACTGAACAATCGGTCTTATTTTACCATGCTATTATTTTGAAATTACACATCAGATCTAGATGACACTTGCTATGAGACTTCTGGAGGAATCCCTGTGTCAACACAAGTCAACTTGGTTAAAACAGAACAATCTGTCTTATTTTGCCATGGTATTATTTTGAAATTCCACATCAGATCTGGATGACACTTGCTATGAATCTTCTGGAGGAGTCCCTGTGTCAGCCTGAAGTGAAAGCAGTCAATAATAACTGAGGGTTTCCCAGCAATAAGCAAGTCAACATATGTAAAACAGAACAATCTGTCTTAATTTACCATGCTATTATTTTGAAATTCCACATCAGATGTGGATGTCCCTTGCTGAGAGACTTCTGGAGGAGTCCCTGTGTCAGCCTGAAGTGAAAGCAGTCCGTAATAACAGAGGGTTTCTCAGCAATAAGCGTCAACTAGTGTAAAACCGAACAATCTGTCTTATTTTGCCATGCTATTATTTTGAAATTCCACATCGATCTGGATGACACTTGCTATAAGTCTTCTGGAGGAGTCTCCAGGTCAACTTGAATTGAAAGCAGTCAGTAATAACAGAGGGTTTCTCAGCAATAAGCGTCAACTAGTGTAAAACCAAACAATCTGTCTTATTTTGCCATGCTATCATTTAGAAATTCCACATCGATCTGGATGACACTTGCTATGAGTCTTCTGGGGGAGTCCCAGTGTCAGCTTGAAGTGAAAACAGTCAGTAATAACAGAGGGTTTCTCAGCAATAAGCAAGTCAACTTGGGTAAAACAGAACAATCGGTCTTGTTTTTCCATGCTATTATTTTGAAATTCCATATCAGATCTGGATGACACTTGCTATGAGTCTTCTGGAGGAATCCCCATGTCAGCCTGAAGTGAAAGCAGTCAGTAATAACAGAGGGTTTCCCAACAATAAGCAAGTCAACTTGGGTAAAACAGAACAATCTGTCTTATTTTGCCATGGTATTATTTTGAAATTCCACATCAGATGTGGATGTCCCTTGCTGAGAGTCTTCTGGAGGAGTCCCTGTGTCAGCCTGAAGTGAAAGCAGTCAGTAATAACTGAGGGTTTCCCAGCAATAAGCAAGTCAACTTGTGTAAAACAGAACAATCTGNCTGAAGTGAAAGCAGTCAGTAATAACAGAGGGTTTCTCAGCAATAAGCAAGTCAACTTAATTAAAACAGAACAATCGGTCTTGTTTTACTATGCTATTATTTTAAAATTCCATATCAAATCTGGATGACACTTGCTATGAGTCTTCTAGAGGAGTCCCTGTGTCAGCCTGAAGTGAAAGCAGTCAGTAATAACAAAGGGTTTCCCAACAATATGCAAGTCAACTTGGGTAAAACAGAACAATCTGTCTTATTTTGCCCATGGTATTATTTTGAAATTCCACATCAGATCTGGATGACACTTGCTATGAGTCTTCTGGAGGAGTCCCTGTGTCAGGCTGAAGTGAAAGCAATCAGTAATAACTGAGGGTTTCCCAGCAATAAGCAAGTCAACTTATGTAAAACAGAACAATCTGTCTTATTTTACCATGCTATTATTTTGAAATTCCACATCAGATCTGGATGTCCCTTACTGAGAGTCTTCTGGAGGAGTCCCTGTGTCAGCCTGAAGTGAAAGCAGTCAGTAATAACTGAGGGTTTCCTAGCAATAAGCATGTCAGCTTATGTAAAACAGAACAATCTGTCTTATTTTACCATGCTATTATTTTGAAATTCCACATCAGATCTGGATGACACTTGCTATGAGTCTTCTGGAGGAGTCCCAATGTCAGCCTGAAAGGAAAGCAGTTAGTAATAACAGAGGGTTTCCCAGCAATGAGCAAGTCAACGTATGTAAAACCGAACAATCGGTCTTATTTTACCATGGTATTATTTTGAAATTCCACATCAGATCTGGATGACACTTGCTATGAGTCTTCTAGAGGAGTCCCTGTTGTCAGCCTGAAGTGAAAGCAGTCAGTAATAACGGAGGGTTTCCCAGCAATAAGCAAGTCAACTTATGTAAAACCGAACAATCGGTCTTATTTTACCATGGTATTATTTTGAAATTCCATATCAGATCTAGATGACACTTGCTATGAATCTTTTGGATGAGTCCTTGTGTCAGCCTGAAGTGAAAGCAGTCAGTAATAACTGAGGGTTTCCTAGCAATAAGCAAGTCAACTTGGGTAAAACAGAACAATCTGTCTTATTTTGCCATGGTATTATTTTGAAATTCCACATCAGATCTGGATGACACTTGCTATGAGTCTTCTGGAGGAGTCCCTATGTCAGCCTGAAGTGAAAGTAGTCAGTAATAACTGAGGGTTTCCCAGCAATAAGCAAGTCAACTTATGTAGAACAGAACAATCTGTCTTATTTTACCATGCTATTATTTTGAATTTCCACATCAGATCTGAATGACACTTGCTGTGCGTCTTCTGGAGGAGTCCTTGTGTCAGCCTGAAGTGAAAGCAGTCAGTAATAACAGAGGGTTTCCCAGCAATAAGCAAGTCAACTTGGGTAAAACAGAACAATCTGTCTTATTTTGCCATGGTATTATTTGAAATTCCACATCAGATCTGGATGACACTTGCTGTGAGTCTTCTGGGGGAGTCCCTATGTCAGCCTGAAGGGAAAGCAATCAGTAATAACAGAGGGTTTCCTAGCAATAAGCAAGTCAACTTGGGTAAAACAGAACAATCTGTCTTATTTTGCCATGGTATTATTTTGAAATTCCATATCAGATCTGGATGACACTTGCTATGAGTCTTCTGGAGGAGTCCCTGTGTCAGCCTGAAGTGAAAGCAGTCAGTAATAACTGAGGGTTTCCCAGCAATAAGCAAGTCAACTTATGTAAAACAGAACAACCCGTCTTATTTTACCATGCTATTATTTTGAAATTCCACATCAGATGTGGATGTCCCTTGCTGAGAGTCTTCTGGAGGAGTCCCTATGACAGCCTGAAGTGAAAGCAGTCAGGAATAACAGAGGGTTTCCTAGCAATAAGCAAGTCAACTTATGTAAAACCGAACAATCGGTCTTATTTTACCATGGTATTATTTTGAAATTCCACATCAGATCTAGATGACACTTGCTATGAGTCTTCTGGAGGAGTCCCTGTGTCAGGCTGAAGTGAAAGCAGTCAGTAATAACTGAGGGTTTCCCAGCAATAAGCAAGCCAACTTATGTAAAACAGAACAATCTGTCTTATTTTACCATGCTATTATTTTGAAATTCCACATCAGATCTGGATGTCCCTTACTGAGAGTCTTCTGGAGGAGTCCCTGTGTCAGCCTGAAGTGAAAGCAGTCAGTAATAACTGAGGGTTTCCTAGCAATAAGCATGTCAGCTTATGTAAAACAGAACAATCTGTCTTATTTTACCATGCTATTATTTTGAAATTCCACATCAGATCTGGATGACACTTCCTATGAGTCTTCTGGAGGAGTCCCAATGTCAGCCTGAAAGGAAAGCAGTCAGTAATAACAGAGGGTTTCCCAGCAATGAGCAAGTCAACGTATGTAAAACCGAACAATCGGTCTTATTTTACCATGGTATTATTTTGAAATTCCACATCAGATCTGGATGACACTTGCTATGAGTCTTCTAGAGGAGTCCCTGTTGTCAGCCTGAAGTGAAAGCAGTCAGTAATAACGGAGGGTTTCCCAGCAATAAGCAAGTCAACTTATGTAAAACCGAACAATCGGTCTTATTTTACCATGGTATTATTTTGAAATTCCATATCAGATCTAGATGACACTTGCTATGAATCTTTTGGATGAGTCCTTGTGTCAGCCTGAAGTGAAAGCAGTCAGTAATAACTGAGGGTTTCCTAGCAATAAGCAAGTCAACTTGGGTAAAACAGAAAATTCTGTCTTATTTTGCCATGGTATTATTTTGAAATTCCACATCAGATCTGGATGACACTTGCTATGAGTCTTCTGGAGGAGTCCCTGTGTCAGCCTGAAGTGAAAGTAGTCAGTAATAACTGAGGGTTTCCCAGCAATAAGCAAGTCAACTTATGTAGAACAGAACAATCTGTCTTATTTTACCATGCTATTATTTTGAATTTCCACATCAGATCTGAATGACACTTGCTGTGCGTCTTCTGGAGGAGTCCTTGTGTCAGCCTGAAGTGAAAGCAGTCAGTAATAACAGAGGGTTTCCCAGCAATAAGCAAGTCAACTTGGGTAAAACAGAACAATCTGTCTTATTTTGCCATGGTATTATTTGAAATTCCACATCAGATCTGGATGACACTTGCTGTGAGTCTTCTGGAGGAGTCCCTGTGTCAGCCTGAAGTGAAAGCAGTCAGTAATAACAGAGGGTTTCCTAGCAATAAGCAAGTCAACTTGGTGTAAAACAGAACAATCGGTCTTATTTTACCATGGTATTATTTTGAAATTCCACATCAGATCTGGATGACACTTGCTATGAGTCTTCTGGAGGAGTCCCTGTGTCAGGCTGAAGTGAAAGCAGTCAGTAATAACTGAGGGTTTCCCAGCAATAAGCAAGTCAACTTATGTAAAACAGAACAATCTGTCTTATTTTACCATGCTATTATTTTGAAATTCCACATCAGATCTGGATGTCCCTTACTGAGAGTCTTCTGGAGGAGTCCCTGTGTCAGCCTGAAGTGAAAGCAGTCAGTAATAACTGAGGGTTTCCTAGCAATAAGCATGTCAGCTTATGTAAAACAGAACAATCTGTCTTATTTTACCATGCTATTATTTTGAAATTCCACATCAGATCTGGATGACACTTCCTGTGAGTCTTCTGGAGGAGTCCCTTTGTCAGCCTGAAGGGAAAGCATTCACTAATAACAGAGGGTTTCCCAGCAATAAGCAAGTCAACGTATGTAAAACCGAACAATCGGTCTTATTTTACCATGGTATTATTTTGAAATTCCACATCAGATCTGGATGACACTTGCTATGAGTCTTCTAGAGGAGTCCCTGTGTCAGCCTGAAGTGAAAGCAGTCAGTAATAATAGAGGGTTTCCCAGCAATAAGCAAGTCAACTTGGGTAAAACAGAACAATCTGTCTTATTTTACCATGCTATTATTTTGAAATTCCACATCAGATGTGGATGACCCATGCTAAGAGTCTTCTGGAGGAGTCCCTATGTCAGCCTGAAGTGAAAGTAGTCAGTAATAACTGAGGGTTTCCCAGCAATAAGCAAGTCAACTTATGTAGAACAGAACAATCTGTCTTATTTTACCATGCTATTATTTTGAATTTCCACATCAGATCTGAATGACACTTGCTGTGCGTCTTCTGGAGGAGTCCTTGTGTCAGCCTGAAGTGAAAGCAGTCAGTAATAACAGAGGGTTTCCCAGCAATAAGCAAGTCAACTTGGGTAAAACAGAACAATCTGTCTTATTTTGCCATGGTATTATTTGAAATTCCACATCAGATCTGGATGACACTTGCTGTGAGTCTTCTGGGGGAGTCCCTATGTCAGCCTGAAGGGAAAGCAATCAGTAATAACAGAGGGTTTCCTAGCAATAAGCAAGTCAACTTGGGTAAAACAGAACAATCTGTCTTATTTTGCCATGGTATTATTTTGAAATTCCATATCAGATCTGGATGACACTTGCTATGAGTCTTCTGGAGGAGTCCCTGTGTCAGCCTGAAGTGAAAGCAGTCAGTAATAACTGAGGGTTTCCCAGCAATAAGCAAGTCAACTTATGTAAAACAGAACAACCCGTCTTATTTTACCATGCTATTATTTTGAAATTCCACATCAGATGTGGATGTCCCTTGCTGAGAGTCTTCTGGAGGAGTCCCTGTGTCAGCCTGAAGTGAAAGCAGTCAGGAATAACAGAGGGTTTCCTAGCAATAAGCAAGTCAACTTATGTAAAACCGAACAATCGGTCTTATTTTACCATGGTATTATTTTGAATTTCCACATCAGATCTAGATGACACTTGCTATGAGTCTTCTGGAGGAGTCCCTGTGTCAGGCTGAAGTGAAAGCAGTCAGTAATAACTGAGGGTTTCCCAGCAATAAGCAAGCCAACTTATGTAAAACAGAACAATCTGTCTTATTTTACCATGCTATTATTTTGAAATTCCACATCAGATCTGGATGTCCCTTACTGAGAGTCTTCTGGAGGAGTCCCTGTGTCAGCCTGAAGTGAAAGCAGTCAGTAATAACTGAGGGTTTCCTAGCAATAAGCATGTCAGCTTATGTAAAACAGAACAATCTGTCTTATTTTACCATGCTATTATTTTGAAATTCCACATCAGATCTGGATGACACTTGCTATGAGTCTTCTAGAGGAGTCCCTGTGTCAGCCTGAAGTGAAAGCAGTCAGTAATAATAGAGGGTTTCCCAGCAATAAGCAAGTCAACTTGGGTAAAACAGAACAATCTGTCTTATTTTACCATGCTATTATTTTGAAATTCCACATCAGATGTGGATGACCCATGCTAAGAGTCTTCTGGAGGAGTCCCTATGTCAGCCTGAAGTGAAAGCAGTCAGTAATAACAGAGGGTTTCTCAGCAATAACCGTCAACTTGGGTAAAACCGAACAATCTGTCTTATTTTGCCATGCTATTATTTTGAAATTCCACATCAGATCTGGATGACACTTGTTTGTAATAACAGAGGGTTTCTCAGCAATAAACATGTCATCTTAAGGAAAACAGAACACTTGCCTGATGTCCTGTTGAGCAGTCCACCATAGGAGTCACTTTTGAATCAAATAGTTTTGGTGTAAAAAGTCTTATCTCACGTTGCCCAGAATCATGTCTGAGTTTCAGATGTTTGGTTAATTATTTTTTTCTTTCACACAAATATTCCAGTTCATTTTAATGTATATAATTCTTATATATATGTAAAATTTTAATTTATAAGCAAACGTCTACTCTTTCAGATGTTTACCTGTATAATGATCCATAAAAAATCTATGATGTTTGAAAAAATAAACAAATAAAAAACAAATTGTAGACATTTTACTCACTGTGCCTGGGTGGGCTGGATGGGTGGATGGGGATTTGATTATTTATCTAATTATTTACTACGAACAGATATAAATACATTTTAAAATGAATAAAACTCCAAATCCGAGGCCATGGTCTTGAGCCGGAAAAGGGTAGAGTGCCCTCTCCAGGTCGGGGAGGAGGTCCTGCCCCAAGTGGAGGAGTTTAAGTATCTCGGGGTCTTGTTCACGAATGAGGGAAAACTGGAGCGTGAGATCGATAGGCGGATAGGTGCAGCATCCGCAGTGAAGCGGGCGCTGTACCGGTCTGTCGTGGTGAAGAGAGAGCTGAGTCGAAAGGCAAAGCTCTCAATTTACCGATCGATCTACGTTCCCACCCTCATCTATGGTCATGAGCTTTGGGTTGTGACCGAAAGAACGAGATCTCGGATACAAGCGGCTGAAATGAGTTTTCTCCGCAGGGTGTCTGGACTCTCCCTTAGAGATAGGGTGAGAAGCTCAGTCATCCGGGAGGGACTCGGAGTAGAGCCGCTGCTTCTCCACATCGAGAGGAGCCAGTTGAGGTGGCTCGGGCATCTGGTTAGGATGCCTCTGGACGCCTCCCTGGTGAGGTGTTCTGTTCATCATTACTTGTTTTAAACAATTGTTAGTGCCACCATGCTAGTTAATTTTTTTGTTGAAATTTTTTTTTTTTTTTATTATTATTATTATTTTTATTTTTTTATGTTTAATTTTTATTTTTTTATCATTAAGGCTTCCAAATAAAATAACTGTACGGACAATTTTTTTAAAGACAATTTACATGTCGAAGCCATTGAAGGGTTCCATGTTAGTCTTTTGACCAGATTAATGATGTAAATGATAAAGGATACCTCAGATCATAAGATGTTATGTAAGCATGTTCCCCTTTGCACAAGATATTAACATTCTTAATTTCACCTATCAAAGTAAAATGGTTAATTTGGTAAAACGTTTGAAAATCCATTTTTGTAAAGGCTTAAATGCAGAATTGTATTGACTTAGAGAGAGTCAGAGTCAGAGAGTCTTTATTGTCATTTGCACCGCATGTGGTACATGAGATGAAAACGAGATTATGTACACGGGGTCCCAGTTACATCCAACAACAAATGAAAGAGAAAAACAGTAATAACATCTAGAACTAACTAAGAAAAGCATCAACTAGTAATACACTAAGCTTAATATAGTGGGAATAAACAGCAGCACGAACATGAGTTTGTATGAGCAGATGGTCACAGATGAACACAGATGAACACAGCAACAAGAAAACAGATCAGCATCAGTATGATGTGATATTTTGCAGTGTTTATTTTTTATTTTATTTTTATTTATTCATGAGTCTAACAGCCTCAGGGTAGAAGCTGTTCCTCAGTCTAGTGGTTCTACACTTGATGCTCCTCAACCTCCGTCCTGAGGGGAGTGGGGCAAAGAGTGAGTGTGCTGGATGAGTGAGGTCTTTCATGATGCAGGTGGCTCTTTTCCTGCATCTGGAGGTGTAAATGTCTGTGATGGTGGGGAGACTGACTCCAACAGACTTCTGTGCAGCCTTCACCACTCTCTGCAGAGCTTTCCTCTCTTCAACTGTGCAGCCTCCATGCCACACGTTGATGCTGGAGCACAGGATGCTCTCCACTGCACACCTGTAGAAGGAGGTGAGGACTGGGCTGCTCAGACCAGCTCGTCTCAGCCGTCTGAGGAAGCACTTTAGCACTTTACTCAGATTTAGTTTTGTACTAAAGTTTAAACTCTTGAACATGGTGAAATGTGTACTCAGATTTACATGTTTAAAATGTTACTATTGCACTATTTTTGCAATAAATTTGTGAAAAATAAATTAAATTGTCATTTTTTGTGTAAGAAACAACAGGTAGTATACAGACAATTATTGTGTAATGTTAAAAAAATCTAATTTATTATTATTATTATTATTATTATTATTTATTATTATTATTATTATTATTATTATTATTATTATTTTATTATTATTATTT
>JBBPBX010061422.1:0-10537 GCA_038048925.1 Garcialebias charrua | reverse complement strand
AGTTCTGAATTGTGGTTTTACAAACATCTCTGTCCCCTTAAGATTATAACAACTTTGTCTTTTAACAAAATGCATTTGGATATTTAAAGGTAATGCATTATTTTGAGCTCTATACATAACTGATAAAATATTATAGTCTACCAAATCATGGAACTTCAATAACTTTAGTTGATAAAATAATGTACTTGATGGATGACGGTAATGCTTTCTAGTGATAATTCTTACAGCTCTTTTCTGTAATACAAAAATAGGCTTTGTGATTGTTTTACACGCATTCCCCCAAACATCAATACAATAGATTAAGTGTGGAACAATGATTGTGTTATACAACAAATACAGAGCTTTATCATTCAATAGGTCTCTGACTTTGTACAGTACTGCTATCGATTTAGCTATTTTTATTCTTACAGAATTTATGTGTTGTTTCCATGTCAGTTTGTCATCAATGATAACACCCAAAAACTTCACCTCATTCACTCTACAAATCTCAACATCCTCAATTTTGAGTGGAACATCAACAGTTTTCTTTCTATTACCGAATATCATGTAATTAGTTTTCTCTAGATTTAATGATAATTTATTTATTTTAAACCAAGTTTGTATCTTGACAAATTCTGTCTTTATCAATTCCAACATTTGTTCTATATCTTCACCTGAACAGAAAAAAGTGGTATCATCAGCGAAAAGTACACATGCGGCTCTTTGGTCCCTCTGCAGCGGCTCTTTCAAGCTTTGACCAAAACTGAATTGGTCGTTATACAAACAACAACAAAAACGGCTAGTTTCAGCAGTTTTTCTGTCATTTAATTTGCAAATATGTGAATATTGGGACAAGTACAAGGAATAAAAGTTTAACTTTATGCTTTATTTCTGTACTCAATTCATTTTTCCACAATTAAAAAAATACCTAGGTTTGTAAAGGTCATAGTTTTTATTGATTAACAAACCCTCTCTTTAAAAGAATCAGTTTTTTTTTCATTTGTCTTAAATTGTAAAAATAAAAATTATTACCTGTTGTTATTTTATTTTTATAATGTCACCCCTAGTGGCCACAAAAGCCCCTTCCAACAAACCTAAAGTGGCCTGTGGGCCACCAGTTGATGACCACAGTCGTAGCATGTTGCGGCTCCGAACACTTTTAATTTAGTGAACAAAGGCGTAAAATGGCTCTTTTGATCGTAAAGGTTGCAGACCCCTGATCTAGACGATTCCAGCAGTTTCAGCCAAGGTTCTACTCGTTTCAGCTACAACTTCGCCATTACCAATACTACTCGTTAAAGTAACGAAATGTTGACGTAAATGTTTTTTTTTTTTTGTGTGTGTGTGTGCTTTTTATCCACCTTATGGGGGCTCTACTGTATAAATGATTATGGCCACAACTTCCGGTCAGACACCGGAAGTAGCAGTAAGCATTGGTCACTGTGGTAGTGGAGCAGCCGGAACTGTGGTTTGTTTGAAAGTAATTTGTATTCAGTTTAGCAGATAAAACACTGTTTTTGTTTTGTTTACATTTATTTAACATCCACAAAGTTTACTACATGTATGTATGGGGCACAGCGTTATAGTATTAGTCTTCAGTATTGTAATTTTCCCTGCAATTAACCCAAGTTCAGTGATGGAGGACTTTAAGGCTTTGGCTGGACTCAATGTCTGCTTTAAGGTAAATAAGATTGTGCCCCACCTCTTTTAACAAAATGCGAGCAACCTTATTACTGTTTAGACACTTAAAGCTGCAGTCTGCAGTTCTGTAGTGCAGTCTGTAAGTTGTCTAAAAATATATTTTTAACATATTTCTTCACTCTGTCACTATCTCCTGACAGGCTGATGTTAGACAAAGTAATCTCTGAAAAAAACTATAGTCCCCTTGCTTCTCCAGGTGGTAAATAAGAATTTCAAAAAAGCCACAGTGACCCGCCGTTAACCAGCCAATAAAAACAGAGCTTCTCACTTCTCACGCTCCTAACCCACGCCCCCCCCCACCCTCCCAGCCGCGCAGGTTCTCGTTGAAATAATTGCAAAGCGATGCAAAACTGTTTTGTATGTGACACAAATGTATTAAATTCCCCTTCTTCATCCCTGATCTGGACTTTTGGTTTTTTTTGCCAAAAGTCAAGTGATCGCTTCATCCTCCGCAGCTGAGTCCATGAATGAATTGAGGAAATGAATGAATTTGTCACGAGCGAATTAAACTCGGGTTCAACGTGGCTGCGCGCGGCTCTGCAGATTTCATGGTGTTCTGGTGTGCTGGACCAGCGCTCCCTGTTTTTATTTTATTTTTTAGAACGTTTTATTAACATATAATCACAGAACTTCGCAGCTGCTGACAGGAAATGTAGTGGAGGCGGAGCATTCGGAAGCAGAGCTGAATTTTACCGACAGCAAGAGCGAGCTGAGCCATATATGGCTCTGAGTGGGCCGGGGCCAGAAACATGTCCTAAGTGCTGCGTTCTACCAAAACCTGCAGACTGAACCTTTAAGGGCCTCAGTGCTTTTCAGGTTGTTCGTTGCTTAACTATCGAAAGAACCGAGTCAGTGAAGTAGCTAAATATGCTAGTAGATGTAATCTGTAGCCACTTCTTCAGGTCGTTCTCCATCGCTCGTCTGCAGTTGGCAGCGGTATGATTACAGGTCCTTCTCAAGAAATTAGCATATTGTGATAAAGCTTATTATTTTCCATAATGTAATGATACAAATGAAACTTTCATATATTTTAGATTCATTGCACACCAAGTGAAATATTTCAGGTCTTTTATTGTTTTAATACTGATGATTTTGGCATACAGCTCATGAAAACCCAAAATTCCTGTCTAAAAAAATTAGCATATTTCATCCGACCAATAAAAGAAAAGTGTTTTTAATACAAAAAAAGTCAACCTTCAAATAATTATGTTCAGTTATGCACTCAATACTTGGTCGGGAATCCTTTTGCAGAAATGACTGCTTCAATGCGGCGTGGCATGGAGGCAATCAGCCTGTGGCACTGCTGAGGTGTTATGGAGGCCCAGGATGCTTCGATAGCGGCCTTAAGCTCATCCAGAGTGTTGGGTCTTGCGTCTCTCAACTTTCTCTTCACAATATCCCACAGATTCTCTATGGGGTTCAGGTCAGGAGAGTTGGCAGGCCAATTGAGCACAGTAATACCATGGTCAGTAAACCATTTACCAGTGGTTTTGGCACTGTGAGCAGGTGCCAGGTCGTGCTGAAAAATGAAATCTTCATCTCCATAAAGCTTTTCAGCAGATGGAAGCATGAAGTGCTCCAAAATCTCCTGATAGCTGCATTGACCCTGCCCTTGATAAAACACAGTGGACCAACACCAGCAGCTGACATGGCACCCCAGACCATCACTGACTGTGGGTACTTGACACTGGACTTCTGGCATTTTGGCATTTCCTTCTCCCCAGTCTTCCTCCAGACTCTGGCACCTTGATTTCCGAATGACATGCAAACTTTGCTTTCATCCGAAAAAAGTACTTTGGACCACTGAGCAACAGTCCAGTGCTGCTTCTCTGTAGTCCAGGTCAGGCGCTTCTGCCGCTGTTTCTGGTTCAAAAGTGGCTTGACCTGGGGAATGCGGCACCTGTAGCCCATTTCCTGCACACGCCTGTGCACGGTGGCTCTGGAATCGGCCCTTCTCCACAATCTTCCTCAGGGTCCGGTCACCTCTTCTCGTTGTGCAGCGTTTTCTGCCACACTTTTCCCTTCCCACAGACTTCCCACTGAGGTGCCTTGATACAGCACTCTGGGAACAGCCTATTGTTCAGAAATTTCTTTCTGTGTCTTACCCTCTTGCTTGAGGGTGTCAATGATGGCCTTCTGGACAGCAGTCAGGTCGGCAGTCTTACCCATGATTGCGGTTTTGAGTAATGAACCAGGCTGGGAGTTTTTAAAAGCCTCAGGAATCTTTTGCAGGTGTTTAGAGTTAATTCGTTGATTCAGATGATTAGGTTAATAGCTCGTTTAGAGAACCTTTTCATGATATGCTAATTTTTTGAGACATGAATTTTGGGTTTTCATGAGCTGTATGCCAAAATCATCAGTATTAAAACAATAAAAGATCTGAAATATTTCAGTTGGTGTGCAATGAATCTAAAATATATGAAAGTTTCATTTTTATCATTACATTATGGAAAATAATTACCTTTATCACAATATGCTAATTTCTTTTTTAGAAGGACCTGTATATTGTCCTGTCTGAGCTCTGACAGGTAGTGTTCCCATATGTTTAAATTAAGGCCACAATGCTTAGATAAACTACATTAGCTCATATTGTTCGTTAACATTTCACTGAACACAATGCAAATAAAATGAAGAGGAATAAAACAAGAATGGGGTCAAGCATGTGTATTAAATAAATGAATGTCTGGGGGATATATAGACACATAGAATAACTTCATCTTTAATAAATATAATAAAAACAGCAAGTATCCATCATTACACCCGGTACTCATTGGTCAATTGGACATCCTTAACACAGACTCTCTCACTGGTACATTTTCATCTTTAAATCACTTCTGCTGCCTTCATACATCTCCTTCTACATGTCTCTCTGTGAGTGCAGCTACAGCGTGCGCTCTCAGGATATAATTACTTGCAGTGTTCCCTCAGTGTGGATTGAAGTTGGCAAAAGGGTCTTCTACTCTGCTCCTGTTTCCTGGAATATCTTGCAAAAAGATCTGAAGCGCTCAACCTTGACCTCTCTAAGGGATTTTAAACAACTGCTAAGTTCATGACAAAAACCAACGCAGACATGTTCCAGTTTTTAGTATTTTACACTGCTTTATAATGTAGCTGCTTTTGTTTCAGTTTTGCTGTCTGTGTTTCATTTTTATTTCATTTATTTTATTTTTCATTTTATATGCTTTTTATATGATTGTATATTGTTGTCTGTACCTCATCTGTCTTCTGAGTTTAAAACAGGTCCCTCTTGTAAATGAGTCCTCAAGGCTCAATGAGACTAGCCTGTATAAATAAAGGTTGAATGGGAAAAGCAGTGCTACCAGTTCATGTGGCATCTTTAATTAAAACATTGACACTGTTAAAAGAAACACGATTCAACGTGGCTGCCACAGCTGATTAACCTTAAACAAACAACAGCTATAATTTAACTAATCGATGAACAGTGAGTTTATTTCGGCTGCTCCCTTCTGCAAGGGTCGCTACAACGAGCAAACTCGCATGAAAGATTTGGCAATTGCTTTATGCTGACACAACCCGGGCTTGAACCCGCAGCCACACTGACCCTCAGCACACCTATGAACAATGAGTTAAATTATGCCCAACTCTCTGAGTTCTAAAAGATGGGACGACAAAGATTTGTTTGAAAGTTTAGCATGTAAGTCGAGCAGACGAGCACAACCTTCTTGGCATTGTGAAAACACAATGGAGAGTTGCACATCAGAAAACTACAAAAATGTCTGCCTCAAACATTTTGATAATTCTTTATTGAGGTGTAACTAATAAAGCTTATTAAGCTGCTGTGTGCATTTCTTGCCTTGGGATACTCAGCTTTTCCCTCATTGCTTTGGTATTTTCAGCTTAGCTTTTGTTAAATAAAAAAATGACATGTACATTTGGAATAATTCATTATCACACTGATCAAAGTTGTAAACTTTTCAAGACTTTTGAAATTCACTGAATAAAATTAAGCCAAAATGTCATGTCTTTCAGGAATTATTTCACTTAGTTGTGTGTTTTTACACTCATCCACAAATGCAGAGAACATATCTGCCCAGAGTTCATTAACCCAGAGGCTAACTTTAACCCTGGCCTTCAACTCAGCTTTTATCCTTGTATTTTGTTAGAAATGGGCAGTAAAACTAAGACTGGGAGTCTGGACCCTGACATCACTTTACACTTCATGTTCCACGTATTATTGCACCTTTCATTGTTGTCATGGTTCGTTGAAGCTTTTACTTACTATGAATTTCAAAAAACTGAAAATGAAAAACTTTCCTGCAATCAGAAATATGGTCTTACTTTTAAGTGTATATTCTTGGCTAAATTAGGATTTGTTAAATATGGAAAAAGCCCAAACAAATCAAATCCATGATCAAACAACACATATATATTTGTGCTGTAAGATGAAAAAAAGAGTCAGTGATTCGTGAGGATGAGAAATAAAATATTTTTTTACTGACAGCTGTGACTTTACTCCCACAAAAAACCTGAAATGGGTCAGTTTTTAGGTTTTCAGTCTTTTGAGAATTACGAGGCAACATATAGCCTCCTAAACTCACTCATCAGTATCAGTACAAAAACTTTTCATAAATATTTAGTCTTATTACAACTCATCACACACTAATTAAATTAGCTAGGTACAGAAAAATACAACAATACAAGTTTACATGATATTTTTACTACTGTAAAATATTTACAAGAGGAATAATGAAATATTAATTTGTTTAGGAGTGATAATAATCACATAACAGCAAGCAATCCAAAATGTGTTCTGGACCACTGAACATGTTGTGGTGAGTCTGACTTCTTATGGCACAGCTAATGAACATTTACCAACACAAAACAACTATAAATCAGTCTGTTTTACAGATATTGAGCTAAAATTTGATGTAGTAGCTGAGAGTCATTTACTAAAGCAAGACAATATCAATGTGAGACCACACAAAGTTATTTTCAAGGTTTGACCTAAAGGACTACATTACTCAGCACAAGACAAGCTTAGTTTAAACTCTGACGTAAAAGTCAACAGGCGGTCTGCATTCCTTCAAACAGTGAAGTCTGTAATTTAACATTGATGGGTTTCAATTCTCTTCAAGGTTTATGAGCCGTTGCATCACTGTCATTATTTACATAAAATTAATGTGAGTATATTTAAGTGCAAAGAGCTGCAGCAGCAGCTAGCTTTAGCACTTCCAGTGAATCCTGGGGCACTTCTGTCAAGAATGCTAAAGATTTCTGCTGGAAGAACAGTACAATGGTTTACCGATGACTGTGTAAACATTTATAAAGTAGTGTTTGAATGACCTTTTATCAGTTTTGAACAACTGTAGGATGAAAGTTACTCTTTTTAGTTTTGGTCCCTCTCAGATTAGCTGTCATCAATCTAGACAACATTTTATTCTATTTCTCCAAATTGAGGTCATACATAGATATACAACACGTAGGATACTAATTGTTCATTATCTTTTCATTGAACACGCTAGTAAAAATTGGGAATTGGTACTGAATCCCTTTCCTGGAATCTGGATGACACCACTCCTAAACTTGACGGTCCTCCTCGCAGGTGGTGTGCCCATGTGAACAGGCATTTTGTCTCTTCTTTCAGATCCCCAGGAGCAAAGCCTCTACCACCATGCCCTACCTGGCAAACTTCCCCTCCAGGCCTATCCAAGGGAGCGCCTTGGTTTCCCATTTCCAGGAGAGGCTTTCTGATGGACATCTTGTTCATTCATGAAGGTTTTTGATATGGTCTTGGTCTGACCCCCTCCTCTGACACATGTTTGCAATGGGAGACCTTACCATGAGCTGATGTCCCAGACAACATAGCTCCCAGGATTGCAAGAAGAGAAGTTCCATCATTTAGGGGGAGCTTGGAGTAGAGTGCTGCTCCATTGCATGAAAATAAGTCAGCTGAGGTGGTTTGGACATCTGATTAAGGTGCCTCCTAGACTCCTCCCTTGGTGGGTGTCCAGGCATGTCCTTCTGGGAAGAAACCCAGGGCCAGACCCAGATCTCGCCAAGCACCGATCTCGCTGGAAGTATTGTGTATCCACTCTGACCTGGGAATGCCTCAGGGTCCCACAGGAGGAGCTGAGTAACTGAGAGTAGGGATGTCAGGGTTTCCCCCTTGACCTGTTGTATAAGCCAACAACAGATAAGCACTAAAAGATTAAGATGCTGATAGAAATTGTGCAACATTCACGTTGTTTTTGTTGTGTATTTATTGATTATCTAATTCCTGACCCTCACTAAGTCAGCAAAAGGTCAAAGTAATTGGACACAGTTCTTTATAGAAGTAAACCGCTGAATACAATTCCAAGAATTTCATTTTCAGGATAAGTGACTGATCTTTGTGTTGATGACCTTGTTAGACCACAGCCAGCAGACATTCGCCGTGTTGGCGGTACAACTAAAGTCTAGAGTCATGCCACACATCTGGTGGTCATCACGCACACACAGCTGGAAGCACGATGAGTTCAATGACCCAGTAGGAAAACTGTAACAAGAGGAAGTAAGGTAAACAGAAGTGAGTTCTCAAAGGGCATTAAACCAGGTTTCATGGGGAAGGAGTGGGATGTACGGATAAATGATGCAATTCTACTTAGTTCAGTGAGTGCACTGGATATTAGGAAAAAATATGCTTTTTGTGTATTGGCCATTGCATCATGTTTATCAATCTGACTTTTTTTGCTCCATTGGTCTCAGAATTCCCGAGCTGTTCTACTTATAGAATGAAGGACGTTTTATTTTTATTGTTCTGGCAGCGATAAGTGTTTGTCCTCCGTACTTGTCTCTGCCTGCTCCTTACCTCCATAAACACAGGTCTTATTGCAGGCATTTACAATCATTACCATGCCTCGTGAAGCCTGAGGACCGCTGAGTGCATCGTAGGTCAACTCCACTAAACACCTCACATTCTGTCATGATAATATTTGTATCATGTTTTGAATCTGAGGGATTTATCCTCTTTGGAAAATGATGATGTGCATAAATATTTAACAAATATGGTGATGAGATTAAGAAATTTAAGGGCATTGAAGGAATGTACATTTTATGCCAGTATTTTAAACTAAAATTTACTTGTCTAGCCTTTATGGTTAACCTTGTGACATTATATGGGGACAAGATGGTGTAGTGGTAATGGCAGTCGTCCCCCGATCGGAAGGTTAAAGGTTCGAATCCCGATTTCCCACACCATGTGTCGTTGTGTCCCTGGGCAAGACACTTAACCCCGAGTTGCTCCCGGTAGCAGACGCAGTCCGTGGCATGTGCGAACTGAGCGGCCGCACAGGGTGCCATCCAGCAGGGGGCGGCATAAGAGGAGACCCCGCTCCTCGTTTTTTAATTTATTTAAATATTTTACAACTTTTGTTTTTAACAACATAACACAGAACACTACCGCGCTGCTCCTGGGCCGCCCCACCCTTAATTTATTCACATGTCCTCAGTTTAATCACCGCAGCAGCTGCTGGGTGCATTTCCTCAACCCAGGTCGTCCGTCCCACCTCCACTTTTACTTTCGTTTTTGTTACGGAGGTGACACTACGTGCGGTCAGTGGAAAGATGGAAGAGTGAAGAGAAAGATTAAAAAGAGAGAGGCTCTGGAAACAGACACAGCTAAATCTGCAAACATTGACACATTTTTCACTCAAACAGCTGCAGTTTGTTAATGAGAGATCAAACAGGTAAGACATGCTGTTGAATTTTGCTGCAAAACACCATTCAAGTTAATGATCAAGTCAATGAATTTTGTGTTGTGTGGCATTGTGACATAACATACTGTTAAATAATTTAAATAATATTATACGAGTCTGGATGAAGACCTGCTCTATATGAAAAGTGCCCTGAAATGTTAGATAACCCTTTAAAGGTGGGGTGTGCAGTTTCTTGAACACTCTGGGACTTAAAAAATTATTTTCAGCGCAGAAAAGCATTCTGCTCCCTCCCCTCAGAGCTATATATGGCTCAGAGGGGGAGCCGCAGTCCGTTCTCTGTTGAACTTGGGATCCGCCCCCTGCTGTGTGTCTGCTGGAGCGCTGCAAAGTTCTGTGATTATATGTTATAAAAACCTTTTAAAAATATTATAAAACCATGGAGCACTTGTCCAACAACAGAAAATCCAGCAGAAAACAGCAGAGGTTCACGAAGCAACGTTTGGACATGATTAATTCGCTCGTGATTTCCTCTTTCTGTCAGCGCAGCTCTGGAATGTCTGGAATGGAATGCTCCGCCTCCTCTACATGTCCGCTCGGAGCGCTGCAAAGTTCTGTGATTATATGATAATAAAACCTTTTAAAAATATTATAAAACCATGGAGCAGTTGTCCAACAACAGAAAATCCAGCAGAAATCAGCAGAGGTTCACGAAGCAACGTTTGGACATGATTAATTCGCTCGTGACTTCCTCATGTCTGTCAGCGTTCCTCATTCCTGTGAGTGGAGGATGAAGCGATCACTTGACTTTTTGCAAAAAAACAAAATAAAAGTCCAGCTCTGTGATGAAGAAGGGATATTTAATAAATTTGTGTCACATACAAAACAGTCCTGCATCGCTTTGCAATCCTTTGAATGAGAACGAGCCGCAACGCTGAGGCTGTGAGTGACAGGTGGGGGCGTGGGTTGGGGAGTGACAAACAACTCTGTTTTGATTGGCTGGTCATTGTCCTGGTCACTCTGTGTTTTCAGTGTTTTTATAAATGCTGATAGAGAAGCAAGGGAACTATAGTTTTTTTCAGAGATTACTTGGTCTAACATCAGTTTGTCAGTAGATAGTGACAGAGTGAAGAAATATGTTAAAAATATATTGTTTGAAAAGTTACAGACTACATTACAATCTTACATACCCCACCTTTAATGAA
>JBBPBX010061421.1:0-21131 GCA_038048925.1 Garcialebias charrua | reverse complement strand
TTTTTTATATTAGAGTTTTTCTTCTCAGCCAAGAAGAAAGAGTTTGATAGGAATTTGTTTTGCTTCCCATTCTTACGTGTCCAGTTTCATTACTTTTTTGTTCTGTCTAAACAGATCTCACTTGTAAATGAGTCTTCGAGGCTCACTGTGATTTATCTGTCTAAATAAAGGTTGAATGAAACAAAATCAAGTCCAGTAAAGAAAACTGTCTGTTTAGGCCTAATGTTTAAAAAATACCATGTTTTAACCATGAACTGGATTCCAAATTCGTAATACGAGATGCATTTTGTGTTCCTTCCTCTCAGATGACCTGCTGTATGAGGTGAGATGGTTTTTCACCCGGCTGCGAGGAGGACCGACGACGTCCGAGGTAGCCAGCATCGACCGTTTCGGCATCGTGAGGAAAAGCCACCGGAACTCGTCCAGCGACGTTTCAATCGAGCGCAAAAACGCCCATGTCTACCTACTGAACCTTTACGGCACTCAGGACAGGTGAGTGGGCCAAAGTGACGGGATCAATGCACTCTGTAGTGAAGAGGAGGATCTGAGAGAGCGTGATGGGATGGAGATTTGTAGGAGGTCAGATAGATAAGGAGGGGCAAGGTTGTGGATAGATTTGAACGTGAGGAGTAGAATTTTGAAGATGATGCGTGATTTAACCGGGAGCCAGTGGAGCTGCTGCAGGACAGGAGTGATGTGGTTATAGTAGGAGGTTTGAGTGATGACACGGGCAGCTGAGTTCTGGACCATCTGTAACTTGTGGAGAGATTTGTTGGGGAGGCCGTAGAGAAGGGAGTTGCAGTAATCGATACGGGAAGTCACAAGACTGTGCACCAGGATGGCTGTGGAGCGGGGTGTGAGAGAAGGACGGAGACGGTTAATATTACGGAGGTGGAAATAGGCAGACCGAGTAACATTGTTGATGTGTGAAGTGAAGGAGAGAGTGGTGTCGAGGATGACACCGAGACTCTTGACCTGAGGGGAGGGGGATACATTGTTCTGATTTTGAAATAGAGTTTTTGGTACCAACAAGAATTATTTCTGTTTTGTTGCTGTTTAGTTGAAGGAAATTGATAGAAAACCAGTGATTTAGCTCGTTGAGACAGTCGGTGAGGATGGAGGGTGGGTGGAGTTAGGTTTTGATGACAAGTAGAGCTGTGTGTCATCAGCATAACAGTGGAAATGGACACCGTATTTGCGGAAGACGTGACCTAGAGGAAGGAGGTAAATGATGAAGAGGAGGGGTCCGAGGACAGAGCCTTGGGGGACACCCGTGGAGACGGGGGAAGACTGGGAACGGAAGGATTTAATCTGAATGAATTGAGTACGGTCGGAGAAATAAGACTTTAACCAGTCTAAGGGAGTACCTGAGATGCCAATGGAGTTAGTCTGTTGAGGAGGATAGAATGACAGATGGTGTCGAAGGCAGAACTTAAATCAAGAAGAATGAGGATGGACAGAAGACCATAGTCAGCAGCAAGAAGAATGTCGTTAGTTATTTTTATTAGAGCTGTTTCGGTGATATTGTGGGGACGAAAACTGGATTGAAACTCTTCATAAATGTTATTGTTAGACAGGTGTGGGTGAAGTTGACTAGAAACAACTTTTTCAAGAACCTTGGAAATAAAGGGCAGATTGGAGATCGGACGAAGATTACTGAAGTTGGTAAAGCCAAGATCTGGTTTCTTGATGATGGGGGTGATGGCAGCAGATTTAAAGGCTGTGGGAACAATGCCAGAGGTTAGGGAGGAGTGGATGATGTTAGTGATGATAGGGAGCAGAGACGGGAGACAGGATTTAACAAGAACTGTGGGAAATGGATCAAGTTGACAGGATGAAGACTTAGACTTACTGATAATGTCAGCAATGTCATCAGAGGAGGGGAGGGAGAAGACAGAGAAAGGGAGGGAGGGGGGAGGAGTTCAAACAGATGCTGGGGGCAGTATTTGGTCCAAGGAGTTTATGAATTGAAATAATCTTTTCATTGAAATATGACATAAGTGAGTTGCAAAATTCTGTGGAAACCATGTGAGAGGGTAGAGAGTTAGGAGATGAGACAGAACGGTGAAGGAGAGAGAACATTGGGCCTCATGCACAAACCGTTCGTACGCACAGATTTGTGCTTAAACTGTGCTTACGAGTGATTTAGGAGCATATGTGGCATTCAACAATGTTCACGTATCCTACGATTTTTTTCAGATACGAACAAAATCTACGTGTGGTCCGGACCTGTCGTATATTTTACGAGCGGTCCGTCTGCTGTCATCCAGACAGCATTACTCCACAAATAACTTCATATTTCGTTATTTAGGAAATGTTTAGAGTTTAAAAAAGTAACGCACCACAATTGTTTTTGACAATAGGTTCTGTTTGAAGTCGAATTATAATTTTAAATGTAATAATGACTAACGGATTAAAGTATTTAAATGAAAATCAATTTGTTATCAATGCCGTTTTCTAACACTACAATATTAATATGAAGATCTCAAACTGAAATCAACTTAAACCATGAATTAATTTAAGTTTAATTTGCCGCGGTATCGCAGACTTCGGTAAGCCAGACTTTACACAGACTTCCTCCAGCTGCTGTCATAGCTCTGATGTGGCTCAGTCAGTAGAGCACTGCGTCGCAGTTCCGAAGGTCATGGGATCGCCTCCCGTGGGAGGACAACGTTTTTTTTTTTTTTTTAATTCATTCCAGATTTAAAAAACACAAGAAAACTATTTACAATACAACAAGAAATAAAGCATAAAGCCTTTTTAATTTGGAATGAATAAATAATCTAAAGTAAGAAGGAAAAAAAAAGAATCATACCTTGTGGGACTCGATCCCACGAGGTGTAGAAAAAAGGTTAGGAACAGCTAACAGTGCAATGCTTTAACCAGTAAGCCACCAGTACGCATGCATGTTTCGAGATCCACATTTATTATAAACAAACTTTCTTTGGTTTTAGCTGGTCATTTACTTCCATGAGTGACGCTGCTAATAAGGACAGATTTTCTTTTCTTGTCCTCAGAGACCACAGAACTTCATCCTCCGCACCGGTAGAGTTCTTCTTTTTTACTTTTCGCTGTCATTTTATGAACGTACACGTTCTGCCTCTGAGGCAGGAAACGTAGCCTTATATGGCGTTTTGAGGGGTGGGAATTATGTAAATAAGCTCACGCGTGCACGCGCAGCTGTTTAGAACAGGTGAGATTCATCAACTTTAAGCAGCCCGTTTACACGCTTTTCCTGTGGATAGAAGAGTTTGTTGGATCTGACGTGGCATGTTCGTACGAACACTTCGTACGAACAAAAGTAGGAGACATTTAGGATAAAATACGAACTGTTTCGTGCATGAGGGCCATTGGCCCTCATTCACGAAAATGTTCGTATTTTTATCCTAAATTTCTCCTACTTTTGTTCGTACGAAGCGTTCGTACGAACATGCCACGTCAGATTCAACAAAGTCTTCTATCCTGAGGAAACGTGTGTAAATGGGTTGCGTAAATATGATGAATCCCACCTGTTCTAAACAGCTGCGCGTGCACGCGAGAGGTCATTTACATAATTCCCACCCCTCAAAACACCATATAAGGCTACGTTTCCTGCCTCGGAGGCAAAACGTGTTCGTGCATAAAATGACAGCGAAAAGTAAAAAAGGAGAACTCTACCGGTGCGGAGATTGAAGTTCTGCTCTCCTTGATCGAGAAAAGTAAATCTGTCCTTATTAGCAGCGTCACTCATGGGAATAAATGACCAACTAATGCCAAAGAATGTTTGTTTATAAGAAATGTGGACCTTAAAATATACACGTGTACTGGTGGCTAACTGGTTAAAACGTTGCACTGTTATCAAGATTTTGTGGGTTCGAATCCCACAAGGTATGCCTATTTTTTTTCCCTTCCTTCTTTAGATTATTTATTCATTCCAGATTAAAAAGACTTTATGCTTCATTTCTTGTTGTATTGTAAATAGTTTTCTTGTGTTTTTTAAATCTGGAATGAATTAAAAGGAGAAAAAAAAATGTTGTCCCATGTGGGACTCGAACCCATAAAGTTCTGCACTGCGACGCAACGCTTTACTGATTGAGCTATTTGACAGCTATGACTGCGACAGGAGGAGGTCAACCTAAAGTCTGCGTTACCGAAGTCTGCGTTACCGAGACAAATTAAACTTAAATTAATTCATAATTTAAGTTGGTTTTAGTTTGAGATCTTCATATTAATATTGTAGTGTTAGAAAACGGCATTGATAACAAATTGATTTTAATTTAAATACTTTAATCCGTTAGTCATTATTACATTTAAAAATATAATTCGACTTCAAACAGAACCTATTGTCAAGACCAATTGTGGTGCGTGACTTTTTTAAACTCTAAATATTTTCTAAATAACGAAATATGAAGTTATTAGTGGAGAAATTCCGTCTGGATGACAGCAGACTGACGCTCCTAAAATATACGACAGGTCTGGACCACTCGTAAATTTTGTTCGTATCTGAAAAAAATCGTAGGATACGAAAACATTCTTGAATGCCGCAAATGATCCTAAATCACTCGTACGCACAGTTTAAGAACAAATCTGTGCGTACGAACTGTTCGTGAATGAGGGCCAATGTCTTTGAATTGCCAACTTTGGAACTGATGATGTCAGACAAGTAGCTGGATTTGGCTTGAGAAATACTGTTCTTGTAATGGATGATGTGGTTTGTATAAAGTTCCTTGTGAATTGTGAGACCGGAGTACTGAAGTGAACCAGGGTGCAGAGTTGGAGAAGGAAACAGTCCGAGTTTTCAAAGGAGCAACAGAGTTAAGGATGTTGGTAAGGCTGTTGTTGTAGAATGTGACAATATCATCTGGGTTAGAAGAATTTAAGATGAAGAAGGTATTATTAATATGAGATAAAAGAGTGTCATGGTTGATATTCTTGATATTACGGAAAGAAAGAGTGTGTTGAGGTTTCTCTGAGGAAAATTTAAGCTTGACATTGAATGAAATCATCAGGTGATCAGTAAATGGAAGTTCAGAACAGTTAAAGCTCCACTGACATGATTTTTTAACTTTTCAAAAAATGGCACAACATATATAAATATTAAGATTGACCCCTGACCGTTTTTGCTAAAATAATGTTAAATGAATGAAAATTTCTCTCAAGAATAGTTTAAAATTAGCGCTGTTTTTTTACACGGTAAATACGGGTTTTCCGGTCACGTGTTTGTGACGTCAGATAAAGGAATTTGCTCCAAGCGCACATTGAATACTATGTAGAAATATATAAACGCATCCGTCGAATTTAGCCATCTAAAACTGTAGATATTAGCGATTTAGCTCCAGTTCGTGAAGCAGAAGTTATTTTGAGTGATAAAAAACAAGGAGCAATGTTTCATTTCTCCGTGTTGTTTGTTGTTATTTCAGGAAATGTTGCACATTCAAGAATTGAGCACCAGATGTCAGCAAAGCTACCGTGAACTCTTACAGAGCTCTGTAATGGAGAAATATCTAAACGTATCCGTCGAATTTAGCCATTTAAAACATCAGATATTAGCGATTTGGCTTAAGTCCATGAAGTAGAAGTTATTTTGAGTGATAAAACACAAGGAGCAATGTTTCATTTCTCCGTGTTGGTTGTTTTTATTTCAGGAAATGTTGCACATTCATGAAGTGAGCACCAGATGTCAGCCAAGGGCTCACTTCATGAATGTGCAACATTTCCTGAAATAAAAACAACCAACACGGAGAAATGAAACATTGCTCCTTGTGTTTTATCACTCAAAATAACTTCTACTTCATGGACTTAAGCCAAATCGCTAATATCTGATGTTTTAAATGGCTAAATTCGACGGATACGTTTAGATATTTCTCCATTACAGAGCTCTGTAAGAGTTCACGGTAGCTTTGCTGACATCTGGTGCTCAATTCTTGAATGTGCAACATTTCCTGAAATAACAACAAACAACACGGAGAAATGAAACATTGCTCCTTGTTTTTTATCACTCAAAATAACTTCTGCTTCACGAACTGAAGCTAAATCGCTAATATCTACAGTTTTAGATGGCTAAATTCGACGGATGCGTTTATATATTTCTACATAGTATTCAATGTGCGCTTGGAGCAAATTCCTTTATCTGACGTCACAAACACGTGACCGGAAAACCCGTATTTACCGTGTAAAAAAACAGCGCTAATTTTAAACTATTCTTGAGAGAAATTTTCATTCATTTAACATTATTTTAGCAAAAACGGTCAGGGGTCAATCTTAATATTTATATATGTTGTGCCATTTTTTGAAAAGTTAAAAAATCATGTCAGTGGAGCTTTAAGAGGAGAGAGTCCAGAGCAGCACAGTAAGTCCAAAGTGTGGCCCTTTATGTGGGTTGGAAAATTGATTAACTATTGGAAGCCACATCTGTCAAGGTAGGATGTGAAGTCTCTGGTGAGGAGGTTGTTGTCTTCATCCATATATAAGTTGAAATCTCCCAGCAGGATAATGTTGGGTGAAAGAGCTGAGAGATAGGTAATTAGAGCAGCAAAGTCATTCATGAAGGAGTTGTTTACTTTTGGCAGGCGGTAGAATGTGGCAACAACTGTGGGGGTAGGACTGGACAGTACACACACACTGTGCTTAATGGAGGGGGAGAGAGGTGTGTGAACCGGCGTGACCTTCCAGTTCTCGCGGTGAATTATCGCGAGGCCTCCTCCACTGCCCAACTCGCAGGATTTAGCGATGTAAACAAACCCCGGCTCATTCAAATGAAAAAAGTCATTTTGTTGTTGCCACGTTTCTGTAAGACAGATGAAATCTAGCTTACGGTCAGATATTAGATCCTGAATAAGCTGTTCAGAAGTCCAAACTTTACGGAGGAGGCAGAGGTAGTGACTGGAGCGTTAGCTGACCGAACTAGGTTGGCTAACGTGCTGCTACTGTTAGCGGCCCGAGCATTGCGGCGTGAAGAACGGCGAGAGTCAGACCAGATGGAGGTCATGGGATTAGCCTCGTCAGCGTTGAGTCTACGGCGGGAGCCCCGGTAAATGTATCTCAGACGAGGATGGAAGGCAATTTCCTGAAGAGGGAGCACAGGCGGGACGGCCAGTAGGAAACGAAGATGAAGGAGCTCGACGGCTGAATAGTGAACAAGGCCAGACGCTGGGTGGTAGAGGATGATCAGTTGGAGAGTCCAAACCAGAGCAGGCAGCAGGTAAATCCAAGTGAAATCCATGTTTGATGATGAGTAGAAACGCCCAGGCAAGGATCGGTGAAAAAACAGCAGAAAGTACTGAATAAAACAAAAACAAGAAAAAAGTACGACGAGCAACGCAGCCAGGATGCGCCAGCGTTCACTCATCGGAAGTGAGTGAACTTTAAAAAGTGTATTTGGGCTGTAATTCACCTTAAGGACGTATTTACATTAATCTCACTTAATTATTTTGGTTTAGTGAAGACAACTCACTTTTATGGGCTTGATTAACTTGAGTCACACATTTGATCTGAAATGAACTTTTTATGTTGAGTCCAAGTGAAACAATTAAGTTGAATGCAGCTTTAGCATGTCTGACGTCATGACAAACTTCACCAGAGACAGATCCCACTAAACCTGTTGGGAGTCCATGATGTCAAATGCAACAGACAGAAAGAACTATACATCATAAATTTAATAATAGCATCCCAGAGAAACTGGTCGGGCTGCAAGGGATGCTGGGTAATGTGATATTGCAGCCCCCCAGGTCTTTAACAAGATTCAACGTAGTCTCGACAGGTGTCTTTCCAGGTTCATTAATTTATCTTCCATCAGGATTACCATGATCACCGTGATAACTAAAATATATACAAACATTTAGTTATAAAACATGTGCTCATAATTAGGGATGGGGCCGATCCGATCCAGTATCGGTATCCGATACCAGCATAATTTAAGTATCGGATATCGGATCCAACCTGCTGATATTTCCGATCCAGCTTCAAAGAACACTTGAGTTCCATCACATTCTGTGACTGCCGTGTTAACATTGTGTGAGTTAAACCCAATGAAGACACTCTTGAGCCTTACAACAGGAAACTCACTAACTTTAACAGCACACAAGATGCAAGTCTATAGCACACACATGTCCTTCACACTCATGGTGCAGCTGGAAAAACTAAAAATCTGCTAAGCATGATGAAAAAATCGACTTTTTCTGGTTCAAAAGTGGCTTGACCTGGGGAATGCGGCACCTGTAGCCCATTTTCTGCACACGCCTGTGCATGGTGGCTCTGGAATCGGCCTTTCTCCACAATCTTCCTCAGGGTCCGGTCACCTCTTCTCGTTGTGCAGCGTTTTCTGCCACACTTTTCCCTTCCCACAGACTTCCCATGATATGCTAAATTTTTTTCATTATATGCTAATTTTTTTAGATAGGAATTTTGGGTTTTCATGAGCTGTATGCCAAAATCATCAGTATTAAAACAATAAAAGACTTGAAATATTTCAGTTGGTGTGCAATGAATCTAAAATATATGAAAGTTTCATTTTTATCATTACATTATGGAAAACAATGACCTTTATCACAATATGCTAGTTTTTTGAGAAGGACCTTTACTGAATAATTAGTCTTTCAGGTTCTCACACTAACAGTAGTTAAGGATTAGACACCAAATAATAGTGTGTTAAATGCTTTTAATGTATACAAGTAGAGCCAAAGTGAAAGGCTTGATACTATGTTTCTTTGGTAAAAACAATTCCCATAAATTCACCGTTATCAGCTAAAGGAATGTGCAAGCAGTCTGGCCTTTGGGGTAACCATAGAGACGACATGATCTGTTGCTGAGTGGCTGGCACACTGTGTCAATAAACATCAAGAAGGTTTAGACAACCAATCACAAGTCTGTCCACTCCGGATGGGGTGGGGCTTGACAAAACCTACACATCTAACTGAAGCACAAATCTTCCTTGAACAAACATCAGGATGGATGACCAGACAGGTTCGCTCTGACATTGTTCCTCAGAATGCATTCTGATTATATGTAATATCTGCATACTTTAACTTGTGTTCAATTAAATCTTTTAAACTAGGGTGAAGTGCTCCTGGACTTCTGTGCTCGGATCATTTTGAACACCCCAGAATCCTTCAGGATGCACTCACCACTCTTAGCAAGGACAAAAACATCATAATTCTCTCAGCAGACAAAGGAAGGTGCACAGTGATTTAGAACCAGAAAGACTATCTTGAGAAAGTTATGACACTTCTTAGTGACTTAACCACTTATGAATCGCTGAAAAGAAATCCAGGAAGTGGTCACAATAAGAATTTGATTGCCTGAAACATTAGGAGCAGGACAAGGCTATTGACCATATTCTGTACCACAGACTGTAACCAGGGGAGGCCACACCAATTCTGTATGGTTTACTAGATTCCCAGATTGGAGCAGAGTCAGAGAGTCAGAGTCAGAGTCAGAGAGAATGTATTGTCATTTGCACCGCATGTTAGCCTGGCCCTCGCCTTCCTGCACAGCTCCGCTCAATTCTCATTTCCCTTCACTGCACAGTCTGGGATTCCTCCCATAGACAACGATTTCTCCGGCCGATTTTTGACCGGACCAATCAGAGAGCAGAAGGCGGAGTTTTGAACGACGTCGACTGACGTCGTCATTCAAAATGGCTGCCGCCACGAAGGAATTTTCAATAAAACAAGGTAAAAAACTATTATTTCTCTGCTGAGAAAAAATATATTTCATAGCTGACGTTATATCAGAAGTGTTCCTGAGCAATCAGAGAGCAGAAGGCGGAGTTTTGAACGATGTCGACTGACGTCGTCATTCAAAATGGCTGCCGCCACGAACGAATTTTCATCAAAACAAGGTAAAAAACTATTATTTCTCTGCTGAGAAAAAATATATTTCATAGCTGACGTTATATCAGAAGTGTTCCTGAGCTTAACAGTTCCTAAATCAATTCACGAAATGGTCAAATCTGCTGGATATTAAATAGTTTCGGTTTGATATTTTCCAAACAGCCTCGGGTGCGCTACGAAAATAAATGATAAAAAATCGAATTTTATCTCAAATGTTTCATCTAGGCCAACAGTCAGTAAATTAAAGACATATAATTACACACTGGTGGCAGAAAAAATATCCACCGAGTGGTTTCTGAGCAATTTATCTGATAGCCTGGACCTCGCCAGGCTAAACTAACAAAACTCTGCCTCCTGTTCTCTGATTGGTCCATTCAAAAATCTCCAGGAGAAATCGTTTTCTATGGCAGAGATGCCAGACCCTAGTCCAAAGCGAAGTGAAGGACAAGGGTCTGGTTTAAACCAGGCTAACCGCATGTAGTACATGTGTTGAAAACGAGATTATGTACACAGGGTCCCAGTTACATCCAACAACAAATGCAAGAGAAAAACAATAATAACATCTAGGATTAACTAAGAGAGACATCAGCTAGTAATACACTAAGCCCTAATGTAGTAGAAAAACATCATTATAAACAGCAGCACGAACATGAGTCATTATGAGCAGATGGTCACAGATGAACGCAGCAACAAGAAACAGATCAGTATCAACATGATGTGACATTTTGCAGTGTTTATTCTTATTATTTATTTATTCATGAGTCTGACAGCCTCAGGGTAGAAGCTGTTCCTCAGTCTAGTGGTTCTACATTTGATGCTCCTCAACCTCCGTCCCGAGGGGAGTGGTGCAAAGAGTGAGTGTGCTGGGTGAGTGAGGTCTTTCATGATGCAGGTGGCTCTTTTTCTGCATCTGGAGGTGTAAATGTCTGTGATGGTGGGGAGACTGACTCCCACAGACTTCTGTGCAGCCTTCACCACTCTCTGTAGAGCTTTCCTCTCTGCAACTGTGCAGCCTCCATGCCACACGTTGATGCTGGAGCACAGGACGCTCTCCACTGCACACCTGTAGAACGAGGTGAGGACTGAGCTTCTCAGACCAGCTCGTCTCAGCCGTCTGAGGAAGTAGAGTCTTTGATGTCCTTTCTTGATCAGGCTGGTGGTGTTATTGCTCCAGCTGAGGTTATCATTCAAGTGTACACCCAGGTACTTGTAGCTGGAGACCACCTCCACCGCAGATCCACCTATATACAGTGGGGTGTGGGTGTGTTTGTTCCTTCTGAAGTCCACAATCATCTCCTTCGTCTTCTTCACATTCATGTGAAGGTTGTTCTCTTTGCACCAGCTCTCCAGATGTTCCACCTCCTGTCTGTAGCTGGATTCATCATTATCTGTGATGCATCCCACCACAGCTGTATCATCTGCAAACTTAACAATATGACAGCCTGGATGTGTGGCTGTACAATCATATGTGAGCAGAGTGAACAGAAGAGGGCTCAGCACACATCCTTGAGGAGAGCCAGTGCTGAGGGTGATGGTGGAGGAGGAGAAGTTGTGGATCTTCACGGACTGTGGTCTGTTTGTTAAGAAGTCTAGTACCCAGTTACAGATGGAGGGGCTTAGTCCAAGTGTGGATAGTTTGTCTATCAGAGTTTGGGGGATCATGGTGTTGAAAGCAGATGTGAAGTCCACAAAGAGCAGACGCACGTATGAGTCCTTCTGATCCAGGTGGGTGAGAGCAGTGTGGACCACAGAGGAGATGGCGTCCTCTGTTGATCGGTTCTCGCGGTATGCATATTGATGAGGGTCCTCGCTGATGTTGACGGTTGTCTTGATGTGGGACATGACCAGTTTCTCAAAACATTTAGCGACTATCGGGGTGAGAGCCACCGGTCTATAGTCATTCAGACCAGTCACTGTGGAGCTTTTTGGGACTGGGATGATGGTGGCAGTCTTCAGGCAGGTGGGAACTGACTCCAGTGAAAGTGAGGTGGTGAAGACGTCAGCCAGCACCTCACAGAGCTGGTCCGCACATTCCTTCAGAACTTTCCCTGGGATGTTGTCTGGACCCGTAGCTTTATGAGGGTTGATCCTTCTGAGACTACCTCTCACTTCTGCTGCGGTCACTTTGAGGTGCTCCTCGTCTGGTGATGAGGTGAGTCTGGTGCTAGCTGGTCTGTTTGGATCTTCAAAACGTGCATAAAACTTATTGAGGGCATCAGGCAGGGATGGGTCCCTGGGGCATTGTTTGCTTTTGCCCTTGTAGTCTGTTAAGCATTTGATGCCCTGCCACATGCTCCGTGGATCATGTGAGATGAACTGACCCTCGATCCTCTGTGCATACGCGGCTTTGGCCTTCTTTATGCCATCATCCAGTTCTCTCCTGCACTTTCTCAACTCCTCAGTATCTCTAGACTTGAATGCAGTGTCCCTGGCTGCCAGCAGGGTGCGGACATCCTTATTTAGCCAGGGTTTTTGATTGGGGTAAAATTTAACATACTTTCTTATGGATACATTTTCAGCACATGTACTGATGTAACCCAGGACTGAGGAAGCATAAAGTTCCAGGTCAACTGAACTTCCATTCGTAGCTGCCTCTTTGAAGACAGACCAGTTTGTGTTTTCAAAGCAGTCTCTTAGCATGGGGGAACTATCTTGGCGCCACAATGTGATCTCTCTTTGTTCCGGCTTGGAACGTCTGAGTGGGGGTAGCTGTCTAGGGACCAATAACAGGGAGCGATGGTCGGAAGCCCCGAGCGGTGGGCGTGGCTTCGCCGTGTACGCCCCCTTCACATTCGTGAAGACTTGGTCTAGCGTCTTATTTCCTCGTGTTGCTGTGAAAACGTGCTGATTGAAGGTTGGAAGGATGACACGTAAATCCACATGATTGAAGTCCCCGGAGACAATGAAAAACCCCTCAGGATATTTACACTGCAGCGAGGTGAGTAAGTCATGAATTTCTCCCTGGGCGTCGTTGGCATTAGCATCGGGTGCTATGTAAACAGCGCTTATTATTATCGCTGAATAGTCGCGGGGGAGGTAATGTGGACGACATCTTATTGTTAAAAGCTCCACAGCAGCTGAGCAGATCCTGCTGATAACGGCACAGTTCGTGCACCAGTCTTTGTTAACGTAAATGCAGACGCCACCGCCTCGTGTTTTCCCCGTAGTCTCGATGCACCGGTCCGTTCTGAAAAATAGCCTATTATCCAACTCATAAACAGAGTCAGGAGTGTCCTCATTGATCCACGTTTCCGTGAGGCAAAGCACCGAGCATCTCCTCATCTCCTCCGACGTTGTTACTCTCAGACGAAGCAAATCCATCTTGTTGTCCAGCGAGCGCACGTTGGACAGAAAAAGAGCCGGCATCGGGGGTCTCCCGGTTTTAGCGTCTGCCCGCAGTCTCGTCATAATTCCTGCTCGACAGCCACGCTTTTTCCCTCGAGAGCACCGTTTCCTCTTCTTTCCTCCGGAGCGCATCTGCTTCCAGAAAGATGATCTTAGCAGATCCAATCTTCCGAGCTCTGATTTGAGTTCGTTGCTGATTTCAGCTGTGCCTTGTGGTAAATCCGCTCCAATTCTTAACAGCTCAGTTCGGCTATAATTCACCCGCAAAAAACGCGCAGAGTCAGGTACAAAAACACTATTAAAACTACTAAAAACTGGGGATGTTCTGGGAGCCCATGAAGCTGCGGCTGGTCTGAGCGCGGCCATCTTGCCAGCAGTGGTCAAGACCAGTTTTTATCACCTCAGACAGCTGGCTAAGGTAAAGACCATCCTTACAAAACAGCAGCTGGAAACAGTAATCCATGCCTTCATCACCTCTCGGCTGGATTACTGTAACACTCTTTACCTTGGTGTCATCCAGTCCTCCCTCAGACGTCTCCAGTTGGTCTCCAGAACGCTGCTGCTCGGCTTCTAACTGGAGTTCATAAGAGGGAGCACATCACCCCCACTCTGGCTTCACTCCACTGGCTGCCTGATCATTTTAGAGTTCATTTTAAGATTCTTATTTGTTTTTAAAAGTTTAAATGGTCTTGCCCCATCCTACCTCTCTGAGCTGCTTCACCCATACTCTCCTGCTCTGTGCCTCCGATCAGCTGATCAGCTGCTCCTGGAGGTGCTGAGGTCCAAACGGAGGCTCAGAGGGGACAGAGCTTTTTCTGTTGCTGCTCCAAGACTGTGGAATGATCTCCCTTTTCCCATCAGACGAGCTCCTCCACGGTCCAGTTTTAAAACTCTTCTAAAAACAAATTTTTACTCCCTGGCTTTTAGCACAGACTGAATTTGTTCTGCACTGTTTTTATTGTTTTTTTTTAACAACTGTTCTATTTTTATGTGTTTAAATGTTCTTGATTTTATATGTACAGCACTTTGTTGCAGCTGGGGTTGATTTAAAGGGCTTTATAAATAAAGTGTTATTATTATTACCTAAAATTCACAAACAAGGTGTACCTTTAAGATCAGTTGTTAGCATGATTAACTCGCAATGTTTCCAAATATCTGGCTTCTGTACTAATTCCTTTAGTTGGCAGCTCAGAACATCCCATACAGAACACCATGGACTTTGTGGATAACGTGAGGGATGTCATCATGGAGACTGATGAAACAATGGTCTCTTTTGATGTCACATCACTCTTTACATGCATTCCTGTTGATGAGGCAGTAGAGTTGGTCTGTTTAAGGTTAAAATCAGACACCACTCTGAACAGCAGGACCACACTTTCCACAGAACAACTGTGTCAACTCTTGAAACTGTGCCTTCAGTCAACCTACTTCACATATGGGGAGCAATATTATAGGCAGAAACATGGGTGTGCTATGGGGTCTCCAGTTTCTCCTATTGTTGCCAACCTGTACATGGAGGAGGTAGAAAAGAGAGCCTTGACATCTTTTTCAGGGACACTACCAAGTCATTGGTTCAAGTATGTTGATGACACCTGGATTAAAATTAAATCTCAGGAAGTCCAACATTTCACTGATCACATCAAAGTCAAAAGTCAAAGTCAACTTTATTGTCAGAACTGCAATATGTACAGGACATACACAGGATTAAAATTGCGTTTCTCTCAGTCCCTCGGTGCAACAGTAACCATTTAAACACTAAAACACTGAAACATTTAATAAACATAAGCATAAAATGAAATAATAAAAGTGTAATACTGTCCTGAGTTTTTGCATAGTAGTATAAAAAGTATAAAAAGTATATCTATAAAATAAACTGAAGGTTCTAGCATTGACATTTGCAAAGAGTGGCAAAGCAGCATATGAGTTAATGTACACAGTATATGTATGAGGTAGTAGTTGATGTTGGTATAGAGGCAAAAGTGGCATATGCAGTAAGGCACATTGGGCATCCTTAAATAAGGCTGGTCAGAGAATACTGTATATGTATCAGCAGTAGTGTAGATATAAAAGTAGTGTAAATGTAAACAGTAGTAATAAATGTAAACAGTAGTAATAAATGTAAACAGTATTAATAAATGTAAACAGTGAATGTAAACAGTAGTATGACTATAGGCAGTAATGTAATACAAACATTAGTGCAAATATGAGAAGTAGTGCAAACTGAGTCCAGTGTTAAAATCTTTGTGTTGTGTGGTAATGTGTGAGAAAGTTTTTTGTGTTAAGGCAGTTCAAATGGGAGGGGAGGCAGAGCAGGCAGAGTGTTTAGCATCCTGACTGCCTGATGAACAGAGCTGTCTCTCAGTCTGCTGGTTCGAGCCTGGAGACTCCTCAGTCTCCTCCCTGATGGCAGCAGTCTGAAGCAGCTGTGTAGTGGGTGTGTGGGATCACCTGCCATGCAGTGGGCTTTCCGAGTGAGGCGGTTGCTGTGTAAGTCCTGCAGTGAGGGCAAGGAGGTGCCGACGATCTTCTCAGCTGCTCTCACGATGCGCTGGAGGCTCTTGCGGCAGGATGCAGTACATGCACCAAACCACACAGTGATGCAGCTGGTCAGGACACTTTCTATGGCACCTCTGTAGAAGGTGCACATGATGGGGGTTGAAGCTCCAGCCCTTTTCAGCTTGCGGAGAAAGTAGAGACGCTGGTGAGCCTTCTTGGCCAGTGATGCAGTGTTCCTGCTCCAGGACAGGTCCTTTGAGACGTGCACTCCCAGGAACTTGGTGCTGTCTACTCTCTCCACTGCGGTGCTGTTGATGGTCAGAGGGGCATGTTGGGCATCCCTCTTCCTGAAGTCCACAACAATCTCCTTTGTCTTCTCCACGTTGAGAGTGAGATTGTTGTGTCCGCACCACAAGGCCAGGCGGCTCACCTCGTTCCTGTAGTCCGTCTCATCGTTGTTGCTGATGAGACCTACCACTCTGTTCCTCCTTACCACAAACCTACCACAAACTCTCTGTCATCAGAAATTTACAGCATCGGGCAGAACGTGTCCCTACTAACTCAGGAGCCAGGCAGAAGGAGAAATCCCACACAAGACAGGCTCTAGAGAAATGCGGATATCCTAACTGGGCCTTCCTCAAAGCAGAGACGAAACCCAAACAGGACTCCAGCCAGCCATCAAGTGAAAAGGAGGAACCCAGACCAGTGGTCGTTCCGTATGTTTCGGGAGTTTCAGAGAAATTCAGACGTTTATTTTCTAAACATAATGACCCAGTGGCTTTTAAAACCCAAAATACATTATGGCAAAGACTGGTTCATCCCAAAGATCCAGTCCCCCAGCACAAACAGAGTAATATTGTGTATGCTGTTCAGTGTCAGGAGGGCTGTGATCAGTCTTACATCAGGGAAACTAAACAGTCACTGGCTGAAAGGATGGCCCAGCACAGAAGATCAACATCATCAGGCCAGGACGCTGCGGTCCACACCCATCTCTAGGCCAGCGGTCACTCTTTCAGGGATGAAGATGTTCACATCCTTGATAGAGAGGAACGATGTTTTGAGAGAGGAGTAAAGGAGGCCATCTTTGTGAAAAGAAACCGTCCATCATTAAACAGAGGTGGAAGCCGCCTTGTTCAACTGTCCCCTTCTTACAATGCTGTTATTGCTAGTAGCCCCTTTCATAAGTCAACCCCGCGCTATTCCCGCACAGACCAGTCCGGCTTTAACCCTCCCCCGGTCATTCATAAGACAACAGGTGAATGCGGGTAGGCCCCGCTCACAAAAACGTGTTCATATATGAAGCCGTAGCGCGGCTCCAAAAGAGGCGTGGAGCCGAGCTGAACTGGACCGCAACGTATTTTTTGTGGGACAGACGTCAGACGTGTACAAGTTGTCGTGTCGTGTCATTTTTAATATTTCCTCAGTAATGTACAGCTGGCTGCACGTCAGCGCGCGCGCACAGACAGCAGCACCTGCTCAGAGAGAGGGAAAAAAGCGAAACATTTTTAACATTCTCTTTTTAATAAATCTGCCTGTTGATTAATCCTGCGGTCGCTCACTGATGTCATCTGTATTCTGAGCGCGGATCCACGTCTTGCATTCACAAGCGGGTCTGCGCGGTTCGGATACGCCTCTGACACTACCACTGGTCGCGGCTCAGCGGCGTATCAGAGGCGAGTAAAATTAACTCGGCAATGCGCGTTCGTGTTTTTTCTGAATGCTTGTTGGAGGCTTGAACACGCATCAGAGACGGATTGAGCTGTTTTATGAAAGGGGCTAGTATCACTCAGCCCCTTGTGAATAGCAAACGACCATCAGGGTGCTAATGATCCATCGTTAGGCTGATAGTCCTCCTTAATCATGTGAGCAGCTGGTTTTGGCTAACTGGTTGATCCACTATGAAAAGGTGCTATTTATAAGACTGAGCTGAATACAGCACCTCAGACTGAAGAAGTCTTTTGGAAGGAAGACAAAATGTTTCTACAGTTTTTGTTGTTGTTTTTGTTTTGTTTTTTTGAATGTCCAGAAGACCAGAATTAACTTTTTTAGAGCCTCCTTCAGTTGTTTGCCAACCGCCAATAAAAAAAGAAGAAGATATGGTTTGTTCAAATAAAGATTGACATCACACAAGTTCAGTTTTTTTTCATTTGGAACAACTTAAAAAGTTTGAGTTGACTTTCCATAAAATTGTGTGTGGTCGCTGCTCGCTGGTGGAGCTCGTCCGGTTCTCCACCTTGGTCGGATCTGGGGAGTGGGCGAGTGGCTCGTCCTGTTTGGGTGGCCCTGGGGACTCTGGGCTCGGGGTCCTTCTTGGGGTCTTGGGCTTTAATCAACCCTTCATCTGCCTCGGGCTTTGGGGGGACGGATCTCTGATGCTTCACAGTCGCTACTAAATGTTCTATTGGAGGAACCTTATTCTCTTAAGCATGCTCACAACCATACACAAATGGATGCAAGGATGTATATGTAGATATCATATGCATATATTTAGATGGATATGTGATATTAATGCATATGTATGTATACTGTATATATATTTGTAGGTATGGGTATGTTTATTTATGGAAATCTACTGCAAGGTCATGAATATTATTAGTCTTTATGCATGTATGTTTCGTTGCTGTGTTCTTGCTTTGCAGGATTGCGGACGGAGGTTGGGTGTGTTTGCCTTGTGCTCTTTTTGTGGATAATTGTTGTTTTGTTGTCTTACTTTCTATCTTTTCTTTCTCTCTATTAAAAAAAAAAGACTTTCCATAAAATTAAGTAAGAAGGATTTTTTTTTAAATAAAGTAAAAGATTTGAATAAAACTGACTTAAATTTGTCAGGTTAAACAAACTTAATAAATTAAGTTGGATGAAATAATTGAATTGTTACCAACTGAAATAATTCATTTAAGTTGGATCAATTCTTCTAATTTACTTTTGGATAGTTCCGTTTCTTGATTTGGAACAACTTCAAAACTTTGAGTTGACTTTCCAAAAAATTAAGTCAGAGATATTAGATGTCTTCATTTGAAATAAACTAAATGATTTGAATAAAAGTGACTTCAGTTTGTCAAGTTAAACAAACTTAATATATTAACTTGGATAAACTTAATTGAATTACCTGTTACAAATTGAAAGAATTAATTTAAGTTGGATCAACTATTCTCTTTTTAGAATGCAGATCTGCAGCAACATGATATGATTTTTCACAGTGCTTAACCTGGTTAGAAATTCATAAGTCTAACAGCCTCAGGGTAGAAGCTGTTCCTCAGTCTAGTGGTTCGACAAGTAATGCTCCTTAACCTCCTTCCTGAGGAAAGAGTGGTGATTGAAGCAGACCTGAACGAACATGTTGGTGAAGAAAACAGAGGGGGATGAAGAAGTGATGGGTAGGTTTGGTGTCAAGGAAAGAAACCAGGAAGGACAGATGGTGGTGGATTTTGCTAAGAGAATGGAAATGGCTATAGTCAATAATTTTTTTCCAAAAGAGGGAGGAACATAGAGTGACCTATAAGAGTGGAAGAAGGAGTATGCAGGTCGACTACATTCTGTGTAGAAGAGGAAACCTGAAGGAGATTGGAGACTGTAAGGTTGTGGCTGGGGAGAGCGTGGCCAGACAGCATCAGATGGTTGTGTGTAGAATGATTGTTGTTGTGAAGAAGAGAAAAAGAGCAAAATCAGAGAAGAAGACCAAATGGTGGAAGCTAAAGAAGGAAGAATGATGTGAGAAATTCAGAGACGAGCTGTTATTAAAGGCTCTGGGTGGTAAGAAAGAGCGTCCAAGTGACTGGGCTACTACAGCAACAGTAATTAGAGAGAAAGGAAGGTACTTGGTTTGTCATCTGGACAGAGAATAGATGATAAGGAAACCTGGTGGTCGAATAGTGAAGTGCAGTACGCCATTCAAAGAAAGAGATTAGCCAAGAAGAAATATGACAGTGAAATTACATAAGAGAGGAGACAGGAATATAAGGAGATGGTGCATAGAGCAAAGAGGGAAGTAGCTATGGCAAAGTAGAAGGCGTATGATGAGTTGTATGGGAGACTGGACACTAAAGAGGGCGAGACGGACTTGTACCGATTGGCAAGACAGAGGGATCCGGCTGGAAAGGATGTGCAACAGGTTAGGCTTATTAAAGATGGGAATGGTAATGTTCCAACAAGTGATGAGAGTGTGATGGGAAGATGGAAGGAGTACTTTGAGGAGTTAATGAATGAAGAGCTTAAAAGAGAAAGAAGAGTAGAGGTCATAGAAACGGGAAAGTGGGAAAGATTAGTGAGGGTGAAGTTTGGAAATCTCTGAAAAGAATGAAGAATCAGAAGGCAGTAGGACCTGATCACATACCAGTGGAGGTTTGGAAATGTCTTGGAGAGATGGCGGTGAGTTTTTTATTTTATTTTATTTTTTACATTTTTGGGCTCTAGTGGCCTTTATTGTAGAGGATGAGGGCGAAACGGGTAGAGAGGGGAGCGACATTGCGGAAATAGCTCGTCGGGACCGGGACACGAACCCGCGACGCCCGCAGCGAGGCCCAGCCTCAGAACATGTGCCGCACGCTTATCCCCCACACCAAAGCGGTGGCACGGCAGTGAGGTTTTTGACTCAAATATTCAATGGTATATTTGAGGGTTAGAAAATCCCTGAGGAATGGAGAAGAAGTGTGCTGGTGCCCATTTTTACGAACAAGGGTGATGTACAAAGTTGCAGCAACTATAGGGGAATTAAGTTGATGAGCCATACAATGAAGAGCTGGGAGAGCGTTGCAGAAGCAAGACTAAGACAAGAGGTGACTGTGAGCAGCAGTACGGTTTCATGCCAAGAAAGAGCACCACAGATAATAATAATAACAATGAATTCAATTTATAACGCGCTTTTCATTAGTGAAAATCTCAAAGCGCTACACACATTGAATGCTACACACATTCATAAACCGGTGGCGGCAGACTACCATGCAAGGTGCTTTCCAGACCTACCGGGAGCAACTCGGGTTAAGTGTCTTGCCCAAGGACACAACGACACATGGTGTGGGGAACCGGGATTCGAACCGCCAACCTTCCGATCGGGGGACGACTGCCATTACCACTACACCACGGCCGCCCACAGATGCCATCTTGGCTTTGAGAATGCTGATGGAGAAGTACAGAGAGGGTCAGAAAGAACTCCATTGTGTCTTTGTGGATTTAGAAAAAGCATATGACAGAGTGCCAAGAGAGGAGGTGAGGTATTGCGAGAGGAAATTTGAAGTGGCAGAAAAGTATGTTAGACTGGTACAGGATGTACTGTAGGAGTGACAGATAGCTTCAAGGTGGAGGTGGGATTGCATCAAGGATGGGCTCTGAGCCCCTTCTTGTTTGCTCTGGTGATGGACCGATTAACAGATGAGGTCAGGCAGGAATCCCCATGGACTATGATGTTTGCAGATGACATTGTGATCTGTGGTGAGAACAGGGAACATGTAGAAGAGAACTTGGAGAGGTGGAGGTATTCACTTGAAA
>JBBPBX010061420.1:0-21131 GCA_038048925.1 Garcialebias charrua | reverse complement strand
TGACATCCTTTTCAGGGAGACCACCAAGTCATTGGTTCAGGTATGTTGACGACACCTGGGTTAAAATTAAATCTCAGGAAGTCCAACATTTCACTGATCACATCAACTCTGTGGATAAATATATCAAGTTCACACGAGAAGATGTAAAAAATGGCAGGTTGGCTTTCTTGGACTGTGAGGTCTCAGTTTCTGATAGAGGAAATTTGCAAACTGAGGTGTACCGCAAACCCACACACACAGACCAGTATTTACAGTTTGACTCCCATCACCCTCTGGAGCACAAGTTAGGAGTCATCAGGACTCTGTACCACAGAGCAGACAGCGTCCCCACTAACTCAGCAGCCAGACAGAAGGAGAAATCACACACAAAACAGGCTCTAGAGAAATGTGGATATCCTAACTGGGCCTTCCTGAAAGCAGAGAAGAAACCCAAACAGGACTCCAGCCAGCCATCAGGTGAAAAGAAGGAACCCAGACCAGTGGTCATTCCGTATGTTGCGGGAGTTTCAGAGACATTGAGACGTTTATTTTCTAAACACAACGTCCCAGTGGCTTTTAAACCCCAAAATACATTACGACAAAGACTGGTTCATCCCAAAGATCCAGTCCCCCGGCACAAACAGAGTAATATTGTGTATGCTGTTCAGTGTCAGGAGGGCTGTGATCAGTCTTACATCGGGGAAACTAAACAGCCACTGGCCAAAAGGATGGCCCAGCACAGAAGATCAACATCATCAGGTCAGGACTCTGCGGTCTACACTCATCTCCAGGCCAGCGGTCACTCTTTCAGGGATGAAGATGTTCACATCCTTGATAGAGAGGAACAATGGTTTGAGAGAGGAGTAAAGGAGGCCATCTTTGTGAAAAGAAACCGTCCATCATTAAACAGAGGTGGAGGCCTCCGGGTTCAACTGTCCCCCACTTACAATGCTGTTATTGCTAGTATCACTCAGCCCTCTGTGAATAGCAAACAACCATCAGGGTGTTAACGATCCATCGTCAGGCTGATGGTCCTCCTTGATCATGTGAGCAGCTGGTTTCGGCTGTCATCAGCCAACTGGTTGATCCACTGTGGGAGGCATAGTTGCCAAGTCCGCTTATTTCAAGCGGCATTGGGCTTGTTTTTCCCTGGAGTCGCTTTCAAATTTGATCAGCCGCTTGTGGCGGTTTTTTGGGCTTCTCGCGGACATTGAGTCGCTTATTTGTGCTTGTTTTTCAGTCGAGCAGTAATGCGAGTGGTAGGTAGTTTGTCACGCCCCCCTTCCACGTATGTTACGTCAAGGCGGATGTTACGTTCAGGTGCAGTTGGCGCAAGCGACAGTCTGATGATGAGTCAGCATGAGCAGCATATAGTGACACAACATATATATCTTGTATCATTCAACTATGTTAGTTTTTAGCAAACAAAATGATAAATTAATGAAAATTACTTTCAAAGTGAGTTTAAAATTAAAAACCGTGTTTCTTCACGGGACATCCGACTACACGCGAATGCAACATTGTTATTTATTCTTTGTCTATTCATTCATTCATTCAACCTTTATTTAGTCAGGTAAATCTCATTGAGCCTCGAGGGCTCATTTACAAAAGCGACCTGCTACAAACTAAAGAATTTAGTGAAATGTCTAGACAAGACAACGCTAATATGAGCTCTAAGTGGGGTAAATATGGAAAAAAATATAATAAAGATTGGGAGAAAGAGCGTGCTCTTCAAGACTGGATCTGACCACGACCACAGATGGGAGAAAAATGCAAAATGTATTTTTATTTTTTAGACTGAATACGTTCTTTAATGTATAATTTTGCTTGTTATATGTAATGCCATAATAAATATGTTTATACTGTTTAAAACTGCCTTTTTTTACACAATGGGATGGGGTGCTTTTTTGGGGCTTTTTTTGAAAGAGCGAGTCGCTTGTTTGTGCTTGTTTTGAAGGAGCTGATCGCTTCTTTCGGTCTGGAGATCTGGCAACCCTGGTGGGAGGGTGCTATTTATAAGACTGAGCTGAACACAGCTTCTCAGACTGAGGAAGTCTTTCGGACGAAAGACGAAACGTTTCTACAGTTTTTTGTTTGTTTTTTTGCTTTGTTTTGTTTTGTTTTTTGAATGTCCAGAGGACCAGACTTAGCTTTTTTGGATTTTTCTACCTGGATTATTGAGCATGCATCAGGGTGCTTGCGGACTGGTTTTGTGACTTTCACCAGTGGCCTGTATGCTGGCTTTAGCATAACACAGATATGGTCAGAAGCACCAATGTGGGGGAGGGGGATGGCTCTGTAGGAATTTTTCATGGTGGTGTAAACCTGGTCCAGGGTGTTGTTTCCTCTTGTTGCAAAGTTTATGTTTCTGTATGTTTTTGGAAGAACACTCTTTAAATCTGCATGGTTGAAATCACCAGCCGTGATGAGAAAAGCATCAGGATGGGCTGTTTGTTGCTCACTGATGTGCAGATATAGTTCATTTAGTGCCTCACCTCTATCTTTGCTGTTGGAGCTTGGGGGGATATATACAGCAACAATCAAAACAGCTGTAAACTCCCTCGGTAAAAAGAACGGTCTGCATTTAATAGTCATGAACTCCACTAAATGTGAGCAGTGTTTGTAGACCACAGCAGCATCACGACACCATGCGTTGTTGATGTAAACACAGAGCCCCCCTCCCCTTGTCTTACCTCCCTCGAGGGTTCGGTCCGCTCTGTAGCATGTTAGCTGCTCCAGCTGAACAGCATGGTCCGGAACGTTGTTGTTGAGCCACGTTTCCGTGAATACAAACACACAGCAGTCTCTCACAGTCTTTTGTGTCGTTCGTAGCAGGCGTATATAATCCAATTTGTTGTCCAAGGAGCGCACGTTAGCCAGAACCATGGATGGAATAGCCGGCCTGTGTGGGCTAGCTGCTAGCCTAGCTCTGATACCTCCGCGTTTACCCCGCTTCTGTTTCCTGTCACGCCGCTTGTGGCGTTTCCATGGCGGGCGCGGTGAAGCGTCACGCCGCTTGTGGTACTTCCACGGCGGGCGCGATGAAGGGAAGGTCCGGGCTGGCTTCCAGAGCAGCTCGCAGTCACGAAGCTCATGTAACTCCACCTCGAGCTCATGTAGCTTCTCCTGGAGTTCGCTGTTTATTCCCAAATGAGCGGTTTTTCCGACATCAAGCAGGAATTCACGGCTATACTTGCGTTCTTGAACACGTAGACAAGACAAAGACGTGCCGGCAAATTGCGGCGTACAGGACAAGACAGACGAAAGCACCGTGTTGCTGGGAGAGAGAGAAGCCGCAACGTTTGCACGCACCGCCATCTTGGACTCTTTTTAAACTAAACTCTTTTTAAACTCTTTTTAAACTCTTTTTAACTAATCAAAGGCATCCTAACTTTCGATCATGGACCAACGTCCTCACCTGTGTTCGTGGTTCCCCATGACCAAAGGGGGGTGATGTTAGTTCATGCCCATGATCTCCCGTCCGCAGGACACAAAGGAGATAAAGCCACGCTGACGGCATTAAAACAAATTGCCTATTGGCCTGGAATGAAAAAGGATGTCAAGGACTACATTGAAGGGTGCGTGGTCTGTGGCCAGTTTCAGCCAACCAGACCACTTCACAGAGCACCACTGCAAAGCAGAGGCATTGCATTCCCATGGTCTGACCTCCAGATCGACTGGGTTGGACCACTCACTAAGAGCTCTAGAGGAAATAAATATTTTCTCACGGTAACCTGTGCATTTACCAAATGGGTAGAATGCCTACCAGCTCCTAACGACACAGCACAAACCACTGCTATGTTGTTAATGAATCATATATTCTCAAGGTTTGGACTTCCCCTTCGGGTGAACTCAGACCAAGGTACACACTTCACAGGTGAAGTGATGAAAGAACTGTGGAAGACGCTAGGCGTCAAGGCCAACTTTCATGTCGGCTACCACCCACAGGCTTCAGGCCAAGTAGAGAGAGCAAACAGAACTGTGGTGAGTATTTTGAAGAAATACGTGGCTGCAAACCACAAGGACTGGGACGTGAAACTCCCTCTGGTCCTCATGGCCATAAGAGCCACTCCACACACATCAACTGGCATCTCTCCCTTCGAGATGATGACCGGTCGACAAATGACTCTCCCTCTACACCTGTTGTACCAACCAGGCGACGCCGCCATGGCGACAGCCTACACTACACAACAATACATGAAAGATTTGAATGTACACCTCAGAAACACTTTTGCTTTCGCCCAGAAAAACCTGGAAAAATCCGCTGAAGGACGCAAGGCGTACTACGACCAGAAGGCCTCTCATAATGAACTCCAAGTGGGAGACAGAGTCTGGTACTATACGTTCGCCCCAGCAACCGGGAAAGGAGGGTCCGAGACCGGAACTCTCGCCCGCAAACTAATGCCCAGGTGGACTGGACCTCATCTGATAACAGACAAAGTGTCCTCAGTCGTCTACGAAATCAAAATCAGCAAAGGCCGCAAAGAGCCAATTGCTAAATGGGTACATCGAAATCAGATCAAACCTTACAAGGCGTTCAATGACTCCACAAAAGACAAAGATCTCACAAACTCACCGACTTCATGGGATAATAAGGTCGTCCAAACACAAGTTAGTAAATAAACTAATCAGGTTTAAACTACCATATTTTCCACCCTATAAGTCGCATTGTCCAATTTGAACTTAGAAACGCTAAGCCTAAAACCCACAACAAAAAACTAACCTTAACAACCGTTTAAATCCACGAGATTTAATTTGACCTCGGTCATAAAGTTGAGACCTGTTTTTCTTGTGTGTTGCACTTTGGAATCTGACGACAAGAGTGTGTCGAAGCAGTGAAACGTTGTTTCCTTGTTGTTTAGTCATTACTGTTGTCATTAGTTGAGATATTGTTTTGGTTCTGAACACTCCCAGCCAAAAAGGTTTTGTATTAACATTGGTTAATGAATGATATGGATTTAACTATGCCAACATACAGTTCGTTTTGTTAAATCTCAATCGTCGAAGAGTCAATGTAGTTTAAAGCTACTCAAGGTACCATAAACTACACTGGTCTCACAATTTCTAAATTGAACCGATTCGATCGTTTCTATTCTAGATTATCTATTCATTTTGATGAGTCTCGCCATAGACTTCAAAATTTATTAGGAATACCAAATCCTACGTCGTTCGTCTAAAAGACAACAGACATTTAGATCAAACTATATTTCATTTTTATTTTAGTTTAAAGGAGAAATGAAAAGTGTTTTTAAGCTAATAGTAGTCTAATGAAAAGCATAAAATAAGCTTGTTGAGAAATTTTCACAAGTCAAAAATGTCATCCTAACTCAAATTTAGACTTTGCAAAGTGAAAAAATTCTCATCTGGTGTTTTTGACCCCCCTCCTCCTGCCTGCTCTCCGTCCCCTGAATATGACGTAGGCAGTGCAACGAGTCGTCCCTCATACAGTAATATTAGTGTGTGTATCTAGTTGTGGACAAAAAGGTTTCAGTGTGTAGCAATTATGGATGCAGCAAAAAAAATCTATTTTTTAAAGAATCAAGATTCTTAGTCCTGGCGATTCAGAATCTATTCTAAAAGCCCCAAAATCGATTTTAAAACTTTTTTAAAATTTTATATTGTATTTTTACCGCTCCTGTGCATTCGGCCGCTGTAGAATTTTGGCCGTGTAGGGCCACCGTAGTTAGTTAGCCAGGCAGCTCCCAATGGAGCCTGCTAGCAAGGAGGGAGACAGCATGTTTCAACTTGCTCCTTCATCTTTAAAAATCATTTTAGATCCTACTATGTTCTGGGGAAGACAGAGCTTAACAAGACATTGGTAACTGTTTCAGGACATTTTCAACACCCCCACTTCCACGTTAGCATACGGCGCTAGCATGCTAACGTTAGCATACGGCGCTAGCATGCTAACGTTAGCATGCGGCGGCTAACGCACGGCTATTCGTATTTCCAGGATAGAAATGCCCATTAATGCACTAAATCACCAAACTGTTTTTGACAAACTAAAGTGATATCCTTCAGATTCAAAAAAGTCTTCTGCTTCCATTTTAAATGACAGACAAGAGGACAGTAATGATGGGTTTATAGCTTCAGTGTTATTGTAAGATAGCAAAGGAGGTCTTAATTGTGTCATAAAAGTGCGTCCAGAAAATTACTACAGAAATCACTGTACTTCGGCATGTAGCAGGAAAAATGTAAAAAAACTATTTCTTTAAGCTACTGACTTGAAAAAAGCATACTAAGTATGTTTATGTGTGTTGTTTACTATATGAAATTCTTGTTATATCGATTTTTTCAGATTTGATTACATTTCTCCTTTAACCTAAACTAAGTAATGAATGGAGGAATAGTTTGGAATTAGAGGCCTTCGTTACAGAAGCCCTCCAAAATTTTATAGCTATAGATCCCTATATCTAATTCTACATGAATTGATCCACCCCTTAATTGGTAATTGTAGCTGATCTAAACCATGATAGCTTACACACCAGGTGCATCAAGGCCGGATTATCAGCAGGGCCAACTGGGCCCAGGCCCAGGGGCCCACGCCCACCATGGGGCCCACCGCAGGGAGCCCACTGCAGTTTTGGGGAAGAAAGAAAATAAAATATCCTTAGATTTTAAATAGGGTTGGGCATCGAGAATCGTTCGGAACCGGGACTAACTGTCCGGTTTTCCCGGAATCGTTCAAAATATTAATTTGCGATTCCTATTTTCGATGCTAGTTAGCCGACCGGAAGTAGCCACCACCAAAAACCAACGAAGAAGAATCCACCGGAAGTGTGCATCTGCGATCGAACGCGTACTAATTAATAAAAAATGAGCAGTCAGGTCAGTGCAGCACTTGCAATAATTTTCTATCATGCAAAGGAGGGTGGAGAAGTAAAATAGTGTCCCGTCTTTGACGCGCTCCACCGGATTATTTTCGCTTCGTATCCGACCGGAAGTACAGAGTGGTCCGTCTGCAAAACGCTCCGCCGAACTTTTCGCTAATCGCCACCTCTTCGGCTCCATCAGGTAAATAAATAAACTATAAACTACATCTCATACCAACATTAAGGCAGCTAACAAGTTATACTCCGCTTAAAGCGGTAAGTCAGCTCAATACAAACACGATGCTAACGTTAGCTCGTTTTTTTTTCTTAGACAAACGACCTGAAATGGCTTCACAGTGTTCACCAGTGACTGTCCAAGGTAAATACATCAGTGTAACTGAATGAAGAGAGACACAGAACAGTTACAACAGCATATGTTGTGAAAAGCTTGCATCCCTTTTCAGATGTGGATTCAACTCCTGCCATGGATTGCACTTACATTGCACTCAAATCCAACACTTATTAACATTCTTAATCCATTTAAAGTTCTCTGTGTCTTTTAAAATGTTTTAATGTCTCTAGTTTTCAGTATTATATAATTTCTGTTTATGTTCTCTTTCATTCCATTATGAGTGAATGTCACAGTTTGAAGAATTATTGAATAGGTTAGTTAGGCAATAACAACAGAGCTAATAATTGTACACATTCTCAGTCTTAAAAATGATTTAATAATCTCTTTTTACTGATAATACTGATAAACCTGTTGTTTGTTTAGGAACCTCCCTGCAGTCTGTCCAGAAAGTCTCCACTGGAGGAGCGTTTTGCTGAGGAAGAGGCACAACATAATGTCACAGCTCCATGTCCATGAAGAAACAAATGGAGAGAGGGCTGCAGATACCAGGACATCCCACCAGCTGTTCTGTCTGAGGATCCTGCTGCTGGTGGTGGAACCAGGTTAGCCCATCAGTGGGAGCTCAGTAACATGACTGCAGCATCAGACACTGGACAATATTATATGTATAATAATAATAATAATAATATATGTTGGTGAGTCCTCCATGTTGGCTCTAATCTGCCCTGTGAGAAATTCATAGTAAATGTAACAAAAAGGAAAAAGTTCATAGCATTAAATTCAAACAGAAGTTCAAATTATTCAATAATTTCCAGTGTAGTGGTGAACCATGTTTAATTATTGATAGTTATAAACAAAAGTGTACAATTGACACGTACAAATAAATACATAATTGTGAATTTACTTTACACTATGCAAACATACAACCTTGTCCATCTTTAAAAAAAATCACAGTTCATATAGGTAATTAATAAATACATTTCAAAATGTAGTTTACATACAATGCTAAATTTATAAATATAAACAATACACGCTTTTCCATTTATTTATCACTACATAACCTAGGCTATGTGTCACTAATGAACTTTAACACCTTTTGGCAGGCTAAACATGTCTATGGATGAGCTGTATGAGGAATGTGTGACTGCAAACAGCCTGATAGACCACCTCACCACCTCACCTCAGGAGAAAGAAAGGTGGCAGTCCCAGGGAACAGCAGAGAAGTGGATGCAAGTTCTTCAGGCAGCTGACCTCCCCAACAGAACACCTGAACTCACACCTGGCCTCAAATGCTCCCATCATTCATGGTTGAGCAATGGCTAAGCAGTTCCATGTGATCCAGGTTTGAACTTGAGAAAAACATCATACAGACTGTCTACCTACACTTCAATCAAAGTAAGGGAATTCTTTTTTTTTCTGCTGCTTCGAGCTTTCTTAGAGCTCATGGACTTGTTTTTCATGCACGTGGACATGGACTGCACACCAAGGCACTGGTGTCACTATGGTTGCAACATGTTTCTGATGGATGTGATTTGCTACTGGTTTGCTGCTGATTGATGTCAATGCAGTAGCTGCTGCTCTTTCAGAAGTGTTCATGTTTGACATCATTTGCTGATGAAGGATGGATGGATGGATGGTGATTTGCTGCTGAATGATGTCAATACAGTAGTATTATATATACAATACAGTCAATACAGTAGTATATAGTAGTAGTCAATACAATATATATATATATATATATCCATCCATCCATTTTCGTCCGCTTATCCGGGGTCGGGTCGCGGGGGTAGCAGCCTAAGTAGGGAGGCCCAGACTTCCCTCTCCCCAGCCACTTGGAGCAGCTCCTCTGGGGGAATCCCAAGGCGTTCCCAGGCCAGCCGAAGAAACATAGTCCCTCCAGCGTGTCCTGGGTCTTCCTCTGGGTCTCCTCCCGGTGGGACATGCCTGGAACACCTCCCGGTATATATATATATATATATATATATTAGGGGTGTTGATAGATTAAAAAAAATTAACTAATTAATCGCAAATCAGTTTTAAAATTAATGGCGATTAATCACGATTAAACACTTTAAGGCAACTTTTAATAAAGATGGATTCATTCATCAGTTAAGTCATAACATTTATTGTTTTTACTTTCACACAGTGTTTAAAAACTGAAATAATTTTGTAAAGAAAATGCAGCACCTAACTAAAACTAAAGCAAACATTCATTTTGTGGTTCAAAACATTTTACTGTTTGATAAACTGTATGAATTAGTGTGAAATGAGATTTAGAACCTTACAGAACATTTCTGCTTTGTTTTAAACCACATGTATAACATCTACTCCTCTTCATTTATCCAGCTACTAAGGCAAACCAGTCTCTACATTACTTGCATTTTAAAGGGGACCTCAGATGCATTTTTTAAATTTTTATGTTATTTCTGTGTGCTATCTAGACCCTATTCCTTCAATTTAATGCACAAAATAATTCTTAGATAATCAATTATACCCTTTTTAATTCTGCCAGTTTTAACTTTCGTTTTGAACGACCGGTTTCTGATAGAAGTTCTGAAGTCCACGCCCTTCAAAGATCTGTTTACGCCCTCGTAACAGCCAGTATCTGTAATGTGTTGTTGTTTTAAAATTAGCTCTTTTTTTATTACTCATTTGACTTACTGTTAGTGCTAGCTTAAGATAACTTACCGAAACCCGTCTGAGCGCGCCGCAATGTGCTGCTCCTTTTAGCATGAGACCTGCCGAATCCGATGCTAATGTTAGCTTGTTCCTCTTCCGGTGTTCGCCAGCTCCGCTCGGAGACTTTGGGCGTTATCGCTGTTCCAGTCAAGACAACACAAAGTTCACCAAGTGTCTCCCGTAAATTAATCCGTAAGGGGAAGGTCCTCACTGCTGCGAGGCTGCTGCGAGGCTGCAGCAAGGCTGTACAGTTGAAGCTCCGCTCCATGGCGCCAGAAGAGGGTCCCGTCGCAACCGGTCTCTACGCCGGGGGTATGCTCGTTTAATTTTTGCCGGCGGCGCGTTGGGAGAGATCGCAAATACACTAAAAATTGAACTAAAAAACATAAAAATAACAATTATACTTTATTTATAAAGCCATTTAAAAAACCACAGCTGCAACAAAGTGCTGTACACATGAAATTAATAACATATAAACAAAAGATGAGATGAAATCATGAAAAACAACAGTCATGTGTTTAATACAGAAGTGGGTTGAGCCTAACCAGGTGAGGGGCTGGACTCAGGTTTGAGGTGGGTTGTCCTCGCGCCTGTGACGTCACAGGCGCGATTGACTTCCATTTTATTTCAAAAACGAACCGTTTTCATCACAGTAAAATAAATCTACTTAGAGTAAATAAACCACTGGGTGCATTTTTTTGGCCTTTGGACTGTTTTTTTATGAGGTAAATACCCAAAGTTGAGTAAAAAAACATTAAAAAGTGAATTTTGAATCTGTGGTCCCCTTTAAGTCCTTGAACCTGGGATCAAGTGCAGTAGCATTCTTGAGCCAAGTGAGATTGTAGTTCTTCTTTCGTTGAGCCAGGTCTTCACAAAAGGCCTTCTTGAATCGCAGTATGTTGACAGTGTCATCATCTGAAGGCTCCATGACTCTGAACATGTGGCAGAAGGCAGGCAGCACCACAGAACAGGAGATGTACTTCTGTCCACCCAGAGTTTCTGTGACATACCTGTGAAAACACAAATTAATAAACAATAATCAGGTCTCTCTTGTAAATGAGTCCTTGAGGCTCATTGAGACTAACCTGTGTAAGTAAAGGTTGACTGAAAAAAAATTCATTAGAGCTTTTATTTAATTTAATTCATTTATTCATTCATTTAGAATAAAAAAGCAAATTCATCAAAAAGAAAAACACTGAATGAAAAGGGAGCAGAAAGAAGAATTATATTTTATTTTTTTAATTTATTATTGACTTTTTTTAAAACTCCTTTTAATTGAATATTTGGGGGTAATATTGTTAATGAGTTTTATACATGACTTGTAAAATACTATATTCAACCAAATCATAAATTTTTAATAATTTAATTGTGCAGAAAAACACACACACACTTGGTTTGTTTATTTACACAGCTTAACTGACCCACTGACTAAACCAATATCAAGTTAACTACAAAGAAAAAGAAATAAAACCGTACCTGCATGGCTCAGGTAGCTCCTCCAACTTTTTCAGCTCTCCAAGCTCAGCTTCTGTAAGCAGGGGGATTTCACCGTCTGTCCCGAGCGTTGTTGTTTTTTTTCTCAATGTTCCATTCGTGTGCGGCCGCTGGACGTGCTGCGCGCATGCCTCTGCTTAGTGGCGCTCGGTAGATTTACTCACAGTTAAAACAAAGGAGTGCAGGCTCCAGCTGTCATCAATAAAGTGAGCCGTGACACCCAAATAGTTATCATTGCTAGCAGAAGTCCAGTGATCGCATGTGAGTGCAGGTACGGTGCCTGCGCTAACAGCGTTAGCAAGCGGAAACCGGAAGTGAGATTCGGCATCCGGGGGGAGCTTTTCAAAATAATCGTTGCGTTATTTTATTTTAACGCGTCATAATAAATAAAATAACGCAAATAATTAACGCGCTAATTTCGACACCATTAATATATATATATATGCAGTCCACGCATGGTGTTTGCCAAGGTAATTATAACGGAAACGACTTGTGTGTGGAATGCACACAAAGTAAGAAAAACAAATTCAGATGATTATGCATTGATTTCAGTCCAATGGACCTTAAAACAGTATGTTTTAATTTGTTGTGTATGTTGATTTAGTTTGAGCTTGCCGCTAACAGAAAGAATAAATGTTCTCAACATGACAATGCAGGTCTTCATTTCAACAAACCAAAAGTGTCAATTGAAAAACTGGAGTTGTATTCTTGTAAACTCAGATTATAAGCACCCCACCCTGAAACTTTAGCTAATGTTCCATGTTCTCAAGTAGTAAAATGTTGTTGCCAGATTGTTTCATTAGAGGAAATAAAAATATCCACCATTTGTTTCAATTTGCACTTCTTCAGTGCAAGATTATTTACTCCTTTAACCCTCCCCTCTCCAAAAACGAACAGAGAATAACCATCATAAGGAAAATAAATCACATGATGCATCTACTGCCATATTCTATTATCCATGTACAGTAATATACATGTATTATCTATGTAATACATACTCTGATCGTGGATGACGTTTGTGAATAATTGTCAACAACTATAACATTAAATTGTAGCTGGAAATCTGTCAAATTGAATGAATAGTTGAAATTTTTGTGCATGTTTTAAGGTTGATTAGTTGTGGTGGCCTCAAAACAAGGGAAAGATGATGTATGTATGTATGTATACTGGATGTATGTATGGATGGATGGATGGATAGATGTATGGAAGTATGGGTGTATGGATGGATGTGGTGGCCATCTTGAATTGGCTTGACCCCCAAAGTAGCAGAACAACCAATCATGTTAAGAATGTACTTGAAATCCATCTAGTGGTTTATGAAATACATATTGTGCTAACAAAAAAACTTTCTAGCTTTTAGACAAAGATGTCCCACAATGTGTTGTGCCTGAAATATGTGTTAGGGATGATGCACAGCTACTACTGCACACAAGTATAGTATAAGATGGTGTAGTGGCAGAGAATCAGACTTGTTATCCGAAGGACCCAGGTTCGAACCCCGGCCATGGCACACCATCTTGGGGTGTCTATGAGTGCACATCTATTTTCCCAGCTCCCCGGGCGCGACTATGCTGCTCACTGCACCACCTGGTGGTGGTTGGGTTAAATGCAGAAGACCAATTTTGTCTGTCAAGTATGGGAACATACACAGATGACAAATGTGACAAATTATTATTATTATTATTTTTATATCTGAAAACTTGCTGAGTCAAAGTTTTTTTGTGGCTAAGATTGTTTGTCTGCAACAACCATCTTTAACTGTAGTTGTAGATATTAATCTCCTGATTATTTTACGTTTCATAAAAATCTGTTTGAATTCACTAGATGCTTGGTTAATGGTACTGACAAATGTCCTGATGCATGCTCAATAATCCAAGTACCGTAGGTAAATCTAACAAGGTTTATCCTCTGGACGGATTCTTCTTTGTTGAAAAGTTCTGTCTTTTATCCAAAAGACTTCTTCAGTCTGAGGAGCTGAGTAGTTCATCCCAAAGATCCTGTCCACAAACAAAGTGATATTGTGTATGCTGTTCAATGTCAGGGGGGTGATCAGTCTTACATCGGGGAAACTAAACAGCCACTGACCAAATGGATGGCCCAGCACAGAAGATCAACATCATTAGACCAGGACTCTGTGGTCTACATTCATCTGCAGGCCAGAGGTCACTCTTTCAAGGATGAAGATGTTCACATCCTTGACAGAGAGGAACTAAGATGAAAGAGGAGTGAAGGAAGAAGCCATCTTTGTGAAAACTCGTTCATTGTTAAATGGGGTGGAGGCCTACGTGTTCAACTGCCACTCACTTATAATGCTGCTATTGCAAGCATTACTCAGCCTTCTGTGACAAGCAAGTGGCCATCAGGGCACTAACAATCCATAGTTAAGCTGATGGTCCTCCTTTTACATGTGAGCAACTAGTTCTGGATGTTACCAGCAATTCACTATGAAAAGGTGCTGCTTATAAGACTGAGTTTGTTGCAAGCTCATCAGAATGAAGAAGTCTTTTGGATAAAAAACTAAACTTTTCAACAAAGAAGCATCCATCCGGTGGACCTTTCTAAACCTTGTTAAGTACTCACGAACATGAAAATATAAACATAACCAAAAAACAAATATGCTTCACGTTCACCTTCAGGCAATATATGTCATTTCCCCAGTAACCTGAATCTTTTACTATGGGCTTTACACTAATATAGGAAATAAAACACTTACAGCTCAAAAGCAAGTTCTGTTTACTTATTACTTTCAACAAAATAACAGCCTACCAAAAAACTGAAGATACCACTTAAAGCTTCTGAAACATATGTACTTTATTTGTTTTATTGTAGCTGAGGATTCTGGTACTGTTTTCACACTTAAAAAAATTTATTTGAACTTACCTGAAATTTGGTCCACTCCACCGGCAATGTCATTCACAACAGAGAAACTCTCAGAATGTCTTTCGGTCCTTCACAATAAGCCTCTCAAAAATATAAACTAGTGTTGACGTCAAAATACCACTAAATTATCTGAAATGTGAAAAAACCTAACAGTACATACGTAATTGATGAACAAACTGTGATTATCAGCAAAAAAATGCAAGAAACATGCAAATAACAAGCCACAGTTGTGTAAAAAAAATAATCTCAAAACGTATCCCTCGCATCTTCTTATAGCTGGATTATGTGCTTATTCAAAATTGTTGACAATTTATAGTCAATTAAAATTGTAAAAATGCAGACTTGTATAAGGAAAAGGGCTGTAGTTTATAGATTAACTGGTAAATGAAGAACTAATTTCTCAGTAAAGAGAGATGTTGGCTGTGAAGGAGAGGAAATATTGCACTTACTTTATCAGGAAGACAGAAAAACAGCAATCTCAATGAATGCTAATGTTGTTGAAATGCCCTAAAGACCCAAAGGTAATGATGTCAAATTGTGTTTACAATTGGTTTTGCTGCCCTTGTTTGGCCCAGAATATCAGTCAGTCCAGCTATGGGAAGAAAATAAATAATGTATGACTCATTTTTTCTAAGTATAACAAAATAGAACTGATAAAACAACAAAAGGTCAACTGAATACAAATGCAATTGTTTCAATAAACAGCCTGAGACCTCAGTAAAACAATAATATACAGCACAATTGACAATTCCGTTTTTTCTTAGGTTATTTTGTGCTGTTCCTCGAGAAAGACTAATCAGTTGTAGTGAATAGCACTAGTCAGTCTTACTAATAATAGCTGCCAACACAATGTGATGTCAACAAGTACCCAGATTTGGGCAAACAGAACTTTGAGTACAGGACAATACAGTGCTGTGTAAGTGGTTTGTGCCGATTAAAAAACTGTAGAAAATGGTATCTAAGAAGATTTGTTGCTATGGAACTTGCAATAGTGATGGCTGATATGTTGACAATCCTCATATATGATAGGTATTTGGTTCTTGCCATTTCCAAAGCCAAATACTCAAGGAGAGAAATGTGATCATTGGATTAGACTCTGTGGCCAATTTGGCTTAAACCAGACAAATTTAAACTAGGATACTTATATCTGTTCAAATCACTTTGTTGGAGGAAACAAACTGACAGAGGAGTACTGGTACCCTGATCCCATGCCAGGGACTGCAGCATCCATTGTTTTATCCACCTTTTTCTTTCTTGTCAGAAATTAACATGAATACTGAACATCTGTTTCAAACCACTCACACTAATTTGTCTCTTTATGTGCTTATTTCAGTTTCCTGTTCATGTGGTCATTTGACTTACAATAAAAGATTCTCACCATATAGACTACAAACATTTTCACTTTTGAAAAATAGAGTAAAATAACTGATTGCTAACAGCCAGTGATTAATTTGAGCTGGATCCTGCCGGAACCCTCTCATTTTCACTGTGTGCGTTCCGGCAACTGTTCTCTCGGATCCACTAGCTCATATAGAACTGCAGCACCCATAAAAGTCTAAAGTCATTGCACGTTTGTATTTTGATTATTTATTAAAAATACAACAAGAAGAGATGTTGTCCATGTCTGTGGAGTGATTACTGCTACAGCAGGCGCAACAGCTCGTGCACACGCTGCTGCCAGCAGAGACGCTGACCGCATGTATGACACAGATATGACTGGCCCTAAAATTTTAATGGCACAAACAAGCACAAATGTAGCACTAACCACTCGTATTTACTGGAATTTTTTTGACGTGGGTGGCGTGTCAGCTTCACCTCGCTCAGCTGTACGCACTGCAGACAGTGCACGTTTTACGCACAAGATCGTCTCCAGACAGCTCTGCGGAGTGCGCACAACTGCCAAATGTGTCAAAACTCCTGCAAAGATTTCAAAGATAATAAACAAAAAGCTTACATTTTAAAAAAATGTAAACGAGTGAAATGTTTGATGTGTATTATTCACATTAGTACATTTCAAAATTAGTTAAAATAACAGCAATCAAAATTTTAAAAAGACAGTCCAATTTATTATCTATAATAAATGGATGGATGATTGTTCTTAGCCGGACAAAAGAGAATTGAAGCACCTGACAGTGGTAATAGAGATTGGAGCAGAACAACGTGCAGAATTCAGCTGAGAATTCAGGTCAGACATTTGATTTGATTTGATTTGATGTTTATTCATTCATTTTAAAAGAACAATACAAGACAGTTTCATCAGATACAAGAATACAAGTAGGATAAAATGAAGGGAGCAGAAAGAAGATGAAATCTTATTATATCTGCCCCTTATTTCACAGTTTGTTCAACCAATGATAACCTTCAAACTACATCACAGAATGAATAATTCTACTTAATTTTTCTAACTGTAATACACAAACTACATCACAAAATGAATAATTCTACTTAATTTTCCTAACTGTAATACACAAACTAGATCACAAAATGAATAATTCTACTTAATTTTCCTAACTGTAATACACAAACTACATCACAAAATGAATAATTCTACTTAATTTTTCTAACTGTAATACACAAACTACATCACAAAATGAATAATTCTACTTAATTTTTTCTAACTGTAATACACAAACTACGTCACAAAATGAATAACTCTACTTAATTTTTCTAACTGTAATACACAAACGCACTAAGCTACATCATAAGTACAACATAAGTGTAATACACAAACACACTAAGTTACATCATATATAGTTTTTGAGCAAGTCCTTTTTGACCTTTTTCTTAAATGTATACATTGATTTTGCATTTTTAACATCACTCTCCAGAGCATTCCACAATCGAACTCCCTGAATTGAGGTAGACCGGCCCTTTAAGCTGGTTCTGAATTGTGGTTTGATGAATATCTCTGACCCTTTGAGATTGTAACAACTTTGATTTTTTATAAAATTTCTTTGGATATTTAAAGGTAATGAGTTATTATGATCCCTATGATGATGATTATCCGATCAGTCGTATCCGACTTTCGGTCATTTTATGAATCTTCATACTCCACGCCTTCCTGTCTTTCACCAATTCTTTCAAATCTGCAATTGGCATAGTCATTGTTGTCATGATAGTGATCCCTATACATAACTGATAAAATACTATATTCTACCAATTCCTGGAGTTTCAACAAGTTTAGCTGAAGAAACAAGGTGTTTGATGGGTGACTGAAATGTTTTCTGGTGATTACTCTTACAGCTCTCTTTTGTAAAATAAAAACAGGCTTTGTAATTGTTTTGCACGCTTTTCCCCAAACCTCAATACAATAGATTAAATGTGGAGCAATGATTGTGTTATACAACATATGCAGAGCTTTATCAATTAAAAAATCCCTGACTTTATACAGTACTGCAATTGATCTAGCTATTTTTGTTTTAATGGAATTTACATGATGTTTCCATGTCAGTTTGTCATCAATGATAACACCCAGAAACTTCACTTCACTCACTTTACAGATCACAACATCTTCAATTTCAAATGGATTGTCATCAACAATTCTCTTTTTGTTACTGAATATCATGTAATTAGTTTTATCTAAATTCAAAGATAATTTGTTTAATTTAAACCAAGTTTGTATTTTTATAAATTCTGTTTTCATCATATCCAAAATCTGTTTTATGTCTTTACCCGAACAGAAAAATGTGGTGTCATCGGCAAAAAGAACACATTTAAGAAGTCCTGACACATTTACCAAGTCATTCACATATAAAATAAATAACTTTGGTCCAAGCACAGAGCCCTGAGGAACTCCACAAGTGATATCACGGAGGTCAGATCTAACATCATTTATTTGCACAAACTGTTTCCTATCTTTCAAATAGCTAGATACCCACTGTAATGCTGGTCCTCTAATACCATATTTATTTAGTTTTTCAAGGAGAATGGTGTGGTCAATGGTATCAAATGCTTTTTTTAGATCAACAAAAACACTAACACAGTACTGTTTATGATCGACAGCATTAGTTATTTGTTCCATTAAATCCATGAGAGCCATTGATGTAGAGTTTTTTCCTCTAAACCCATACTGACTGCTACTTAAAATATTTTGTTTATCAATAAATTGATCCAATCTGGTCACAAATAGTTTTTCTAGAATTTTTGAGAACTGTGGTAATAAGGATATTGGCCTATAATTATTGAATACTGTTGTGAACTGAAGCTTTCTGGCAGTGAGGTAGGACAAGAAAACAAAGCAAACTGCTCTTATTGGTTAAGGTAGGAAACACCCTACAAGAAAACAAAGCAAAACTTCTCTTATTGGTTGAGAGCAGAAAACGCCCCACAGAAGAGTATAAAAGTATAAGTTTCCATCCTCCAACAGACAACGCAGAAGCAGGCCACGAGGGACCAACCCATCAGGTTGTATGCTGTCTCCATTGAATGCGCATTCATGTTCTCTTTGTTCTCCTATCTATCTTTCTTTCTTTCTCTCTCTGTCTTCTCATATGAGATCATATATATATAGCTTATAAAATATAACAAATGTATTCTGTGACTTTTAACCTTATGATTAATTAAACTGGTTTGGAACTTTAAGTGAGCGTTTGTCGTGTATTCAGCGTATCTCCTTCTTTGATCCAAAGTGAACCAAACAACGAACTTGGGGCTTAACGCCAACAAATTTGGAGGTCCTACCGAGATTGGTTGCACGCGGACAGGAAGGGACAGCACAAGTCCAGAACACTGATCAGTGACCGGTCACCCGTACAAAAAAAAAGGTAAGCAGATTCCTGTTTAAACGAAATCTGTGATTGGAATTTTTATAGGCAAATTTGATTCAGTGTGTTGGACTCCAGTAATATAAGGAAATAAAATGAGTAGGTACCTACACGTAAAGAAAAATAATAATACCCAAGTCCCAGGTAAAAACACGCAGTGGTCGCGCCTCCCAGATACCGACGGGCGTCTGGAACAGAGGGGTCAGGGTTTTAGGATAAATAAATAATTTATTCGCCGCTGACCCTGTAACTCTGAGACCAAGTTAACTGTAAACTTGCTAGAGTGGTGACTAGTTTAAAACAGTGACAATTTAGACTTACTTATAATTCGAGATTAAATAAGTAAGGGCGGGACTGGGGTGAGAGTGTGAAGTAAACGCGCTGACTTTCGCTGATAAAATAATCTGATAAGAGTTCCAAACCTGGACCAGATAAAAATAGAACAAAATTAGTCACAGAATATTAAATCCTTTTTTATGTTCTAAAATAATGGTTTCCTGCCATGTGAGGAGTCAACATACATACCAATCTTATTTTACACTCAGAAGGTTCTTTTCATGGTGTCAGAGTCTCGCGTGAATGAAGTGCAAAAGTTGGCCTGTCCATTGTCTTTCATGTTTGTCTTTTGTCAAGAACTATAAGGCCAACTGCGTGGATGAATTACAAGAAAAAAGTTCTGGTTGTTCCAGTATCAATAAAGATTAATAGGCTTGGTGTGTGTGTGACATGGAGGAGAGTTTCAGAAAAAAAAAAGGGAGTTAAAACTGCATATTTCTTGGTGCATTTGTGTGTACAACTGGACCAGTGCTCTGTTTTTATTTTTTATTTATTTTATAGACGTTTTAATAAGATATAACACCGCTGCGGACTGTTGCTCGCTGCTCTCAAAGCCTCTCAGCTTCTGCCCAGAGAGGAGCAAGAGCCGCGTGGCTTCTCTCGTCTTCTCCCTGGCTCCCCGTTCTGCTGTTACCTTTGAAGTTCTTTCCGTTGACTCAGGGCTCGGTTCTGTCCAGCCTTGTTGCGTGGAGCACGCGCGCTCAGAGCTCCGCTGCGCGGCTACCTTTCTGAACTCCCGACCCACGGGGAGAGAAAAAAGAGAGGGGCAGATCTTCCCGGAGCTTTTGCTAAAAATCTGCTATAAATCATGAAATAACACATTTAGCGTTATTTCTCTACAATATAAATGAACGCTCCTGTATTATTTTTAAATAAACAAATAAATAATGGCGATGTAATTTGAAAACATGGTGAGTCATGGACTTTAAAGAATTCAAAAACAGAGGGAGGAAAATAATGATTACTGTATTTTTAGCCTGTATGACATATTTATGGATTGCTTTTTCTTCTTAAACTTGTCACAAGCTATCTGAGGATTAAATATGAAACAAACATTGAGGCGCTGAGGTTAAGAACAAAGTTTATTTAGATACAGCAGTTTAATAGAGTAATAAACTAGTCTTCACCTCCTCAGTAGCTGGCGCTGGTTTCCTGAAACACAGAATAAACATTACATTAAAATAGTTTACACTTCTTCATTATAACAGGATTAGATAATTTTCTACAGCGTGAATGTGGGTGAAATGAAAAAATTAGAACTTCAGCTCAGCTCTGAACGAGGGCCTGGGTTTAACCAGGCTAGAAGGCCTCAGGACGGGTAACAGTTTTTTGAATAAACAAATAAAATATTTGCGGATAGTTCGAGATAAATTAATTAGGGCCGAATGAACCTTCACGGTTGGAAGGATTGATCAAAAAGGATTATGACATTCTATCTCAATAATTTTAGGTTATAACACTTAAACAACCAGGAAATTTGGAAATTGCAGTAGGATCTCCCGTTAGCATAGCATAGGCTGCCTAACAGCGGACATTTTATAACTTTGTAACGGTAGACAGCTCACATCGGATTCGCTAACAAAGCATACAGTGGCGCGTCGTGTAGATAAACAATATCGACTTTAAATAATCCAAATTTAGGTTTTGTAGACGAACTTAGCAGCTAACAGCAAAGCTAACGAGCCACTAGGTTCGACGTGGTTCACGAGACGTCGTCTTATAATTTGTGTATAGGACGTGAGGAGGTAGAACCGAACGCATCATACTTGCATTTTCCAATATAAGAAGCAGAGAAAGTGGATTACCAATCTGGAAGACGTACTTTTGTGAATAGTT